>OMLM01019979.1:0-16952 GCA_900302695.1 Helostoma temminkii | reverse complement strand
AGTACATAAAGTAATTCAAATTGTTTTGAGATTCAAAACAAGAATACTTCTTATAAAGTTTTGTAAATACGTTTAATAAATGACCAGCTTCAACATTATACAGTTAATGAAGTGATGAAAGCAGATATGAATAAATAAATACAATAATATGTTAATTAATATCATAACAACCTTTCTGTTTTTAAATTTTTGAACTGATAGATCTGTACTTTTATTTCCAAATGCAGGACTGTAACTTGTCATTTGTAATAATAATAATAATAATAATAATAATAATAGCAATTACAACAGCTGATAATAATAATAATAATCAGTCGAGGCAGATGGCCACCCACCCTGACCGAGAGTTTTTCCTCTGAACTGTCTCCTAGTGCTGTTCAAGTGGGACTTTCTACATAATTCTATGCAGTTGTATTGTCATATTCTATAAGATCTTGAACCTTACATTGTAAAATGCCTTGAGATAGAATTCAAACTGAACTAGCTAAGGGTGCACAAAGCACAGTGTTACATTGAAGTGTAACCCTAAAGCTCCTGCACCAAACCCATCAGTTGAGGTCATCTGTAGAGAACACCAATAAATCAATGGACCTTTGTCCAGCTGTTCCAGGTTGGACATGACTGGACCATGTTATTCCAACACTGTAATAGAATTTTCTTTTGATTGGTTTTTGTCTCTTCACATCCAGGCTTCACTAACCGTTAAATGATAAATGGGGTTGCAGACATTTTTAGACATGTCAGCTCACTGTCTGATGTTAATACCCACATGAAAATGAGGGGCGGCTGTACTGTACTGTACTGTATGTGTCCACGACACACACACACACGCACACACACAGAGCATCCAGGTCCCACATCCTGGTACTTTTCGTTGTCAAGGCAGCCTCAGCGCACGGCAGGCTGGCGGACAGTAGCTGCAGTGTCCTGGCAGAAAATATCTGTCCACAAAAAACGTTCACTAAAGTGTCCCGGAAAGTTAGGTGTAACTAAAAGGTAACGGATATGCATGTTTTTCTTCCACGTTTTCAAGTGTCCTGCTTTACGACATTTTCTCCGCGTCTTTTAGACAGGCAGCAGACACAGACAGGAGGCAGTCCGTGAGGACAAGACGAGGAAGAGCTTGTCCATTGTGTCGCTGAGAGACACCGCGCTCTTAACGCGGTTTACGCTCTAATGTGGCAGATTTTCACGGACTTTCTGTATGTATAATTAACCGTGCTTCACCCGAGCGGCCTCGTTTCATTTATGCTCAAATAGACACCGAATAAAGGATAAAAATGGCTCTCGACGTATGTAATTTGTGATAGAGAGGGACAGGTTTAAAGGGACAGTGTCACTACGTTTCCTTCCTGCTTCCTGTACAACAGCGTACACAGCTGTACTCCAGCGACGTGTAAATATTCTGTGTCATAAACATGGTTGAAATTCAGCACTGACATTTTTTAACAGCTGTATCCAGACTGTTGCGTCTCACGTGGAAAACGCTGGTGTTTTGACTGAAGGCGCGTTTGAGGACCTGTGCATTGTCTTTTCATTTGCATTCAATTCGCTTTAAATAAGCATCGTCGGAAATGTGAACACTCGAATTAGTGAGTTCAGATATATGACTTATTAGAACGTTAATTGTGCTCCAGTAAGAACACACGAAATGTTCCAGATATAGTGTTTCACCTGTGATACATCACATTCACTCATGGGAGATAATCATATATATCTCTTGTTAAATTGCCTCTTCTCTCTATAAATATGTAATGAAGTCAACTACAGCTCACCTTTTGTTGCTACCTTGAGAGAGATGTTAACTCAGCTACCATGTTTATTCTTCTTCATATAGATTTTCCTGTTTATAATTGATCTGGAAGTTGATCAGTTAAAAATGTGATTCACAGAATGTTCATCTGCAACATGTCTGAGAATTGGTTCATTATTTTATCATGTTTCCAAACTAAAACACCTCATTATATGATAGGAAACTTAATTTTTGCCATATAAATTCTTAAGCTAATAAATGTGCCTTTTACATTTATTATGGGGATTAATCATAATGAATTACCAACATTTTATTGACTTGTGTAAAATATCTGACACAGAACATAACTGGTGGAGCCATTAATGACACTGTTAACTCTCTTTGGGCAGTGTCACAAACAGCTGTTATTGGATTGCATTTAATAAGGTAGCCACTGATAATTTAGTTAAACTAACACCTCTTTAGATCTATAGTTGAAGTATTGATTTAGGCTTTACAGGTGTACCGAGTAAAGTGGCAATGAGTGTATAATACTGTGTCCACTTTAACAGCAGATAATGTGGTTTTCTTATTGGAAAACATGTAATATATTGTGATACATACTTGTAATCTAAATGACAAAATGATGCTTCCTTACAAATTCGATGGGACCCAACAGGATGTGACAGTACTCAATAGTACCAAATGGTTCGGGCCAGGTTAAGGCAGAAACTGAAAAATCATGTCCATGCTCTGACTGGGATCCAACATGAAATTGTGTCATCCTAATAGGTGGAGGTTGGGCTCGGTCACTGTACTCTCTGATGGGTTCGGACAGTAATATCCGGACCATACTCTATTACAAAATAGGATGTATCTAACAAGCGTTTTCTTTTCCACAGGCTGCCTGCATCCTGATGTGATGTGTGAGATATTTGACGGCTGCTCAGCAGAGCAAAAACACCTGATATGGCACCACATAGAAGGACATGATGTAAGTTAATGGAAGTAAAGATTCTGCACTGAGGGGATGAATTGAAACAGTGTGAAAAGAGGAGCGCCAACCAGCACTGTTGGACTAGATCTGATGGGCTGTCTTAGCTGGAAATAGCATGCCAACTGCAAAAGGTAAAGGTGGTTCAGCGTCCCAGCGCTACCGGCCTGCCTCCGACTACGATGATGCCACACTTGCCCAAAAGAGAGAATACTGGAGAACCAAGAAGCGAGAGCAGAGGGCCCGGCTGTCAGAGCGAAGAGGAAAGCCACAAGACAGTCATGGGGAAAATCTTCAACTTTTAAATGCCCCTGCAGTGGTGAATTCCAGTTTATCCGTTCCCTTAGCTGCTCCCTCTTTCCAGACTATTGATGAGTTACACACCACAGTCCATGTCTCTCCTGCATCACATAGTGGAAGTACAGCTGAGGACAGTTCACTGGAAGTCGCTGAAAGCCAAAAGGAGAAATGGTTCCAGACAGTGAAACCCAACAAGGTCTCGCCTCAGTTGCCAGCAGCATGTTCCATCACAGCCAGAGCTGATGGCAACACAGCCACAGTGAAACGCCTAACGGGGAGTGGTAGTGTGAACAGAGCTGTTAACTCACCCACACCTTGTGGAACCCAGCCGGACACCAGTTCCTCAGTGCCTCCAGTCAGAGTGACCAGATTTACCAATGGCAGCTCTGCTAATACGCCACCTCAGCCATGTGTGTCTATGCAGGGTCCATCATTCCCCAAAATGCAACACAAGGCACCGGTTGCATTACGCATTCAGCCCAAACTGTTACCCACCAATGTGACAACAGGTGTGATTCTTGTGTCTTCTCCGTGTGGCCCTGTTTCTATTAAAACAGAGGGCAAAACAGCAAACACAACACCTCAAAGTAGAACAAAGAGTGCCTTGGTGACCATGCAGAGCGCTACAGGCAGTGCACAACCTTCCCTGGAGTCCGAGGAGGAGAGAGCGTCCAGGCGCAGAGAGCACTGGCGGATTAAAAAGCGAGAACAGAGAGCAAAGTTGGCTGCTCGGATAGCTAAAGCTAGAGAGAAGACGCAGTGCGTGGGGTTGACTGTACAGAGGCTAACGGCGCAAAACACAGGACTAGTGGGCGACACTCACCTTCATCTTTCATCTCAATCATTTCTTAAAGGAGCAGGCAGGAGACAGTGTCCTACTCGCAATAAAACTTCATTTACATCTGCCAAAAGGGAAAATGATAAACTGCAAACCCGGGCTGCAAGTTTAGCTACTGTTAACCTGCAAGCAAATCAGAACAGAGTACAAAATCCACATAGGAATAGGACGGCACAGGCGGCCATCACAGCTGATGTTCTTTCTGTGAAAAAAACAGGGGAAACGCACAGAAAGTTTTCATGTTATGTTCATCTGTCTAACGTTACCCGAGGGATTGCACGTTGCAAAACACCAAGGCAGAGGTTCATCGAAGCCCAGAAGAACATAATGAATCAAAGAAACATAAGATGTAAATCCCCGTTGCTTACCTCAGTCTTTGGTACCAGAAATATCCCCAGAATCGATCCCAGTGACTCACCTGAACAGGTAATAGCGAAGAGGCGTGAGTACTGGCGGATTAAAAAGCGTGAACAGCGAGCTAAACTGTCAATGGAGGTGAGGGCTCGTTTGAAGGAGAAGGACTCTCTGATGCGAAGAGTGAAACGTTATCAGAAGATCCTAGAGGAGATGAGGAGAGCCAGAGCGCTGACGCAATCAGCAACCCTTACCCACGCGTCTGAGACCATCGGAGGGTTCATCAAAGAGGACGGGACGGTGACCATTAACATTCCCCAGGGTCTGACAGATCACAGCACAGTAGCACATAAAAGTATGGAGGAAACTCATGTAGGTTCCAATAATACCCCCATCACACAACCTCTACATCAGCCTAATACGGAACCACTCTGCTCAGCTCAGGTGAAAGTGTCTTTTCCCCTTGATGGACATTCAAAGAACAAGCCTCCCAGACTAAGAACTCAACATGGTAGAACAGCTGTTTCTGATTCACACTCATTAGCAATCCAAACTGTAGGTCAGCTCACACTCACTCATCCTCCAACACCTCTGAATGCCCTTTCTGGAGGATGCACTACGGGGTCAAAACTCGGTGGCTGCGTGATGAAAATGGCTGTTTCAAGTACGACATCGTCACTGTCGGCTATTTCTCTGGATCCAGGGCTGACGGAAGAGGAGAGGATGGCAAAGAAGAGGGAATATTGGAGGATAAAGAAACGTGAGCAGCGAGCAGCTCGTGCAGCGCGACTGAAGCAGGGCATCTTACATGCAAGAGCTAATGCGGCCTTACAGCGGAGAAAAGCCCAAAAGCAACTTGCATTAATCAATGTACAAATGAGCAATAGTCTTTCTAGCCATACAGAAAATACGAAACCTCTCGCCAGCAACAGTGAGTCTGTTACGCCACATGCAAATGAGATAAAACAGGAGAGTGAATCTATGGCAGCAGTTGACCTAAATTCTCAGCCAGAACAAGCCATCTGTCCAGATATTGAGCCCCCAACCTCCCCACTGCCACCTCCAATGCCTCCGCCAGAGTCTGATACGGCTCTGAACGCAGACAGCCAAGCTACCACTCTGCTAGCGGTGGCGTCTATGAAGAAACTCCTGGAGGAATCACTTAGCACAGTGACAGAAAGTAAAGGTGTTCAGACTGACATTAAAACGGAGACAGCAGAAGAGGCTTTGGAGCAAGATGTAACGCTAGATTTACCGCAGCTCTGTTTAAGAAAGGATGAGGTTGCTCCTATTGCTGCTGACATGACATTACACATCAAAAGTTGGCAGCCAGATACTGATGCATTGGTACGTACAAATTCACCAAGCCCTCATCTCAATGACGTACCACATGTTAGTGAGACACCTCCCCCTAATAGTATTTTTAATGAGTTAGTGCTACATACCACCTGTGGACGTTCCTTCCAAACCACTTCAAACCTTACAGCACACCCTTCCAATGAAGCCGCAGACGGCCAAACATCACCACGCAGAGCCCAGAGGCTTCGGACCAAAAAAGCAAGCCATCAAAACTGCTGCTCCCCAGAGCCACCAAAGCTACATCACCTACCAATGGATCAACCCCATCCACAACAGCAACACTGTGAACAGCAATGTCACACTCAAGAACAGTGCCATGGCAGAGGTTCGTCATCAACACAAAGATATTGCCATGAGATGAAAGAGCAGAGCAGTTTGACCAGCCTGCAGAGGAAGAGGGAGTACTGGAAGCTGATGAAGAGGCAACAGAGGGCCAGGTTAAAGGCCAGACAGGAGGACACACAGGGAGAATACAGCAGTCGCCTTTCCTCAAGCAACATCCAGGTGAAGTGAAGTGTTCATTTGGTTCCATTTGCAAAGTTTGGATGCTGATATATTGTGTTGCAATTTAGCAAAAGGGTTTATTTGACATTTATTTGATTTTTTTATATATCATAAAGCGCTCTCTGCCATTTGATACTTTAACTGCAAAAGTAGACAGGGTTCATGATTGATGAATATCCTTTTTATTTCTTTGTTTGTTGTATTGTTGTCTTTCAGGCTCCAGGTCTCATTACTATCAACACTGCTAAGGGTGTAAATCCTCCGGCAAAACCAGCCCTTCAGCCCAAGCCATCGATTGCTTCTCTGACTACAGTACCCAGCATCCCTTCTGTGCTGGTTAGTAGCCCTACAACTCATAATCCTGAACACTCAGTTGATGCACTTCAGGTCGCATTGCCCATCAACAGTGTCTCCTGTTCACTCAGTAGAGAGCAGAATAATATGAACACTGGGTCTTCACAGACGGTGTCGAACTCTCTGGGAGTTCCTCATGGTCAGCAGCAAGATGCGCCAGGTTCTCAAAAATGGATGTCTGGAGGTACAGAAGTAGACTCAGGCCCTTCACTCCCTACTCTGGAGCCTCCAGACAACCCACTGTCCAGCATCAACCTACAACCCATTGAACTCCCTGGACAAACTCCAAATACCACCTTCAGTCCATTAAAAATCCCATGTGCTCAACTTCAGAGCCCCACACATATAATACAACCTCTCAACAAGGTGGCATCTGCGAGCACTATGGCTCCACCAAAGCCAGTCCCTGGGGAGCCTGAAGAGGACTTTCTCAGGAGGAAACGGGAGTACTGGCGGATAAAAAAGAAGGAGCAGAGGGCTAGGAAGGCCATTCGAGAGAAGGGAGTCACTTCAAGGAGAGCCTCCGACAATCAGAGGCTCATCCTACCCACAGAAGACCTTCAGACACAGGTAAGAGCTGTGCAGGTTTACTGACGTACTTATGTAGCTTACAGGCTCTGTCTAATCATATGTTCCTTATAATAAAAAACCTATCAGTTGCAGTCTTAGTCAAAACTGTGATAATGACATGACACAATCTGTTTGTGGGTTAAAATGTCTGTTAGTAAAACATTCATGTTTTGGTTCAGGCATGATATAATTTAAGAAATATCAAACCCTTGTCCTTCAGAGCCACAGAAGACAGTGTACGGTTTTTACTAGCTGAGTAGTAGTACTGCAGATGGAGTATTGGAAAGGCCCACCGGTTAAAGGTCCTAGAGCCCCCATCTGTTAGAGTTTCCAGCATTTCCTGTTGGAAAGCCAATCAAATGCCTTAAAAACAAATGTCCAATGACCACACAAAAACACAAAAAACTACTAAGTTACACGACATGACCACAAACGAAAGCACAAAGAGAGAAGCACCACAAAGAGACATAAACTGACTGCAGGCACGAAAGACATTCAGGAGCTACTCTGGCAGCTTGTCATTTCTGTCCTGTTTGCTGATGTTGTAGTTACAGACGTGCTTATGCTTACAGGCAGCATGCAGGCTGTTGTTAGTTTAAACACAGGGACTGAGCATGGCCCAGGTCTAATTAGATACACACATAGCCATTTCCCTGATCTCATCCACTGAGCTCTCCAGGTGAATTATGGGATGTCACATTTAGTTTCTTGTCAGGTGAAGTAAAAAACTGAATATTCATAATATATTTTTAGTCTTGAATGTTTTGTCAATCCTCATTTCTTCTCTCTCTGTTCCCTGTAGGATTCTAGTGAGTGGGTGAACTCTACTGAGGAGTCAGATCACCTCATGAGGTGGGAATGGTTGAACCTAGAAAAATAAGACATGGTGTGGGAAATGGTAGCATGAGGCTTTGGCAGAGTGGCTGGGGGCAGGTGGGGGAATTCACCTTGTGAGGGCATGCATATTTGTCACAGTAGCATAGCAGCTAAGTATTTATTTGTTAAATACATTTTTAACAAGTGTGTTTACTGTAAGCAGGTCGATCCAGCCGACTTTCTCTGTCTTGTTAGTTCAGCGATTTAAACAGTTTATGGACACATTTGACATTTTATTGTCCAATTACAGTTTTAGGACCTAAAAAACTGGGGTGGGACTAGTTGGGACCCTTCTTACTGTCCTGCCTATACACCCCGGGGGAAAGGTGTTTTGCTGCCCCTTTGCTAGAGGCACTGAATGAAAAATAATTTAACATAACTCTTCTCTTTCTATCATAGCACTTCACTGGACACAGATCCAGGACTGATTCCATGCTCGAGTTACACAGCACCAGTAGTAGAAGGTAGATTTTTAACTGAAAAGAATGCACTCTAAGGTGACAAATGTTCATTTTGATGTAATGTGTTTTTTTACTTTGTCTTCAAATGAATCAGAAGTTCTGTTCGCCGACTACGAGAACAATGACGTTGAGGAAGGTTCTGTCTCTGACGCTGTGTGGAGGAACCGCTACCTCATGGACTATGACCCACTCAACCAGCTGCTGGTGTGCATGGTGTGTGGAGATCTGCAGTACTCTCACAGCCTAGAGGGGGTAAGAGCCCACATTGATGAAGCCCACCCAGACACCCTGACCCTAGAACCCGGGGAGCGACAGCAAATACTGGAAGCCTGGGACGAGCAGGTGTCCCAGCGGGAACGATTTTTCACCAGCCAACTCCAGCAGAACAGCGGATCCCTTGCAGGTGCGACATGGTGGCTGATCACTGTACCTGGTTGTTCAATATGGTTTTAAATCAAATTGTAACATCTCAGCTTCCTTCCCAGAAGCCTTGGAGACCTGAGATCCAGTACTACTATGTAATATTTTAGAAAGTCAAACCATTCCCTACCACTGCCTTTAGGGACAAAGAGCTTCTAGATAGGCTTTATAGGATCACCACCACAACACTTTCCTTCACTGACCAAATCTGTCTGATTTGTTTTGCAGAAGCACACATGAACTAATCAGCAGAGAATGTGACTGCACTGCAGGAGTCAACTGAACCACGAAGCAGAAAAGGAAACCACGCCCACATTTTTATGTAGTATACTTCTTAATATCATTTCATTTACCTTCATAGAAAGTGCATGCTGTACAGTGACCGCTGACACCCTAAAGCAGCTTTACCTCATTTCTTACCAGCGTTTCTATGGTTTTTAAAGCCAGTATGAACATGTTTTTTATTAAAGCTGCCACAACTGAGATTCTGGAACTGTTTTTAAATCATTTGAAAGAAACATCCAACATTCTGGGAAATGCACTGTGGGAAATACTGTGCTCCATTTGCATCTTAGACTTACTGTATCTCTGTAATGGACGCAGATAAAACTACTTTGATTCTTGTTCTACTTCCTAAAATCTACATTTAAATGTGGATATTTTAGACATCAAACACTATGAATATTCAGTGTTTTCCACACATTTTATTTCCATAGAAGACTATGAAGGATCATTTTTTGCAGTAGGAGAATTATAAACCTTCCTTTAAACTGATAGCTGCCACTGTCAGCACAATTGTGAACACTTGTATAACACAGAGTTACAGTGGAGGTTGAAACTGAATCTATAGAATTGTATCTATTTCTGCTTAAATATGATCCTAAAAGGTAATTCAATATTAATTTAACACATAAACTAGATAAAATGATCCTAATTAAAGAAACAAAATGAAGACATTACATTTATTCATTTATTGTCTGTGGAAAATGTTAAATATTTGTGTGCAACCACCTTTTGCAGCAATAACTTCAAGTGAATGACCTGCACATCAGATGGTTGGGATTTTAGTCCATTCCTCCTAGAGAACAGCTTCAACTCAGGGATGTTGATATCTATAGGATTAATGTGAGGACTTTGAATCAGACATCTCAAATCACTACATTTAGTCTGCTTTAACCATTCTTTATTGGAATGACGTGTGTTGTCTCACTGCATGATCCACTTCCTGTTAAATTTTACTTTACTGATGCATGCATTTACATGCATTTACTGATACTGATTTCACAGATGGGATCAGTCTCATGAGTCCACAGAACATTCTACCAGTAGCTGGTTTATACATGTCCCTGAACAAACTGTAGACAGGCAGTAACGTTGTTTAGCGAGAGCAGTGGTTCCTCCATTGTTGTTGACGTTCTCCTGATGGTGGACTCATGAATGAGACATCTTTAGCTTCCTAAATGTTACCCTGAGGTTTGTTGTGACCTCCTGAACCACATTATGCTCCGCGTGATCTTCTCTTCAGAAATTTGTATCAGCAACTCTTCTGTTGTGGTCTTCAGAAATCTCCTTTGCCATGACACATTTTTACATTTCAGGATCAGACTTTGATAGTTTTTCTTCTTTAAATAAGGCAGAACTTCCCAGACTCACACCTGACTCTAATCTACACCTCACAGATATGATCATTTTCCACATTAAATGAATGAGTGTAATTTTATGTTTATTTAATTGGGTTATTTTTGTCTAGTTGCAGGACTTGGAAATTGGTTTAGGTCATATGGTATTTTTTGCAAAAATAGAGAAGATTATTATTATTATATGGAGCGCTGAGGTTACAAATGGAGCTAGTAGAGGAGCACATGCAGACAAGTGTCATTAAGTCAGCAAACTGATGGAATAATGTCTGTCAAGTGGCAATATCTACCTAAAGGTTCTAACAATAGCCATCATAAGCTACTGGTCAAGTGTGTTTTACTGCCTAAGAATTGTGTCAGCTCAGATGACTCACTTTACCTGTTCAGTGATAACAGTTTTAAAATGGTGAATTAATGTCAAGCAGAAAATGCTCAACAAATAAAATGGGTAAAAGAAAATTTTAAAGGACGTTTCAGTATCAGTTTCAGAGCTGTTTACACTAAATGAAACTGTAAATTTCTCTAACCCCCCAGTGTCGGTGTCATAAAGAGAGTGCACATACAGCACAAGAAGCCAACATTTTATATTGTAATATATTTGTAAGAGCTGCACAACTGGCAGGTTTGCTTTGACGTCTGAGACATGTCTAGATCCTTGTTTGTTACTAGATGGTTACAGTTCCACATGCTGTTCAAACCCTGAACCTTACATATATTTCTCCTTGATGACTTTTTGTATTCCAACAACTTTTTGATGGTAACTTTCTGATTTCTGTAAAAGTTCATATCAGCACATCCATACTGTAAATACACAAAATACTCCTGTGGTGATGAGATGCCAGTTTGACTCTACTGTTTCACTCTGTTTTTGAGCACTTTTATTTATTATTTATTGAATCTCTTCATATATAACTGATTATTGATGATGCATTATCATATAGTTAGTTCCATTAAAGTCTTGTTTGTGAGCATTGGAGATCCAGAGGTTTTCCTGCATGAGTAGTAAATGGATGAACAATGGATTTCCTGATTTTAAATTTTGTATGATTTTCATGAAGAATTAAAATCTGAAATAAGAGCACAGCTGTGGAGGTCAGTCATGCTCAGAGACACTGCCTGCACAGCCACACAGTGTGAGTAGCTAGAAGCTACCAGGCTAATTTACCTTCGACGAATGTAATCCTGACTTGTTTAACAGTTCAAAGGGAATGTTTTAATGCCTTTCACTAATAAACCTTTTCTACATTTGGGCTTGTGGTTCATCTCATTTTCTAATCACTTGTCAAGACTTGAGCTGTGTTTCTGTGCAACATTATTTACATCTTGGTTCCTCTTATGCTGCATAATTTTACTCACACTGATACAGTGTATGCTTAAGCACTTTTCCACTGTATTTGTACCAAGGATCAGGAACCTTTTGTGGAACTTAGTTCCTGTACCTCCACTGCCTCAAGAGGAACCAGGGTTGTCGTTTAACTCCACAAACAAGTTTCATCTCTTTAACTTTGAACTAACCAGCTCTGAAGTCATGGTGTTTACAAAAGTTCTACTTGTAGGAGTCTTACATGAGGTTCCTGAAAACAACTTGCCTCCGATCTGGAAAGCCTCAGATGCAGGTGGACAGGAGATGTGCTTATGAAGACAGTAATGTGGCTGGAGAAGAGCAATGGTTTGAAAGAGGGGTGGGGGAGGCAATATGCACAAAACTGGAATGAACTACACAAAGAAGGTGCAGCAGCACATCCTGTCTCCACACAGAAAGAGTTCTGGGTTCAAATCCTCAACCTAGCTGAGTCTTTGCCATGTGGGTTTTTAAAGTTCTTACCCTTGTGGTTCCTGGTCCTGCACGTTGGAAATCACAGACTCATCATGTAAAATAACACTGACAGACACTAATGTTTTCATTTCATTTATTTTATCTGCCTTAACAACATTATTAAGAGTCCTCCTCGGTTCTGCTGAGGAGGTGTTGCCTAGAACCAGAAGCTCACAGTCCTTCAACCCTGTACCCACTAGGACAAATACTTCTAAAATGCTTCTGTCAGTCTTTGAAACACAGTCTGACTGTTGTTCACTGTTTCATCCCCTGGTTCTTCCTCAACTCCTCTTCTATTGGAACCTCAGGTTCTTCTTCAGGCTGTGACTTCCCTCTCTGGGTCTCGGGGTCAGGTCTGTGTGAGTGGCCTGACTCCGTGTGGACTCCCTGCAGCTCCCGAGGACCAGCGTCCAGACGGAACAGAGTGGGGACCTGACCCAGGACGGGGTTGCTTTTCTGGAGGCCAGAGATCCACTGGTTGAGGGTGGCTTGGTCTCCCTGAGAGGTCATACACATGGCGAAGACTGGGCCCTCGTCCACTGGACACACAAGAGACACAAGAGCTGCATCACACACCACAAATTATGGTTCATGTTTATTAGGAGTGCCACAGGGAAAGCTGTGAATATCTTACAGTCTTCCACATCAAAGCTCTCTTCGTCCCCGAGATCACGGTCCAAATCCAGGTCTAGCTTCTGAAGATAGATCAAACACCTGTCTGGATCATAGGGCTGCTCGACCTGTGGGCAGATACACAGATGCAGCTCAGCAAAGCGAAAGACAAATGCGGTTTCTATGAGTAACAAAGCTCAGATCCAGATCACAGATTACTGTAGATGAGTTTAGCTGAATACTTCATAATAAACAGTATCACATGTATTGTAAATATACGTGTTGATACTGCAACACACTAAAAAAAAAGCAAAAGTCAAAATGTGACAATAAAATTTTAAAAATAAGAGTTTTATTTTAGGTTTTAAATATTTTAAATATTAAAGTAACACCATTCAGGTTAACAAAAACATTGGCAGGTTAATTGTTAACAGGTAAGGGGATCATGATTCAGTTTAAAATGAGCATCCTGTGAAGAATTTGGGTCATTCACTATCTACAGTTCATAATACTGTGACTCCAGGGGAAATCTCAGACTGTAAAGCCATCGGGCAGCCCTGCACGAGAAGCAGTCATGCTACCATGATGAATATAGTCACATGCATTGGCAGCACTTTGGAAAACCAATGTGACTTAACAGTTCTGGAAATGAGTTTAGTTTTGATGATGCATTTCCTTGGATTATCACAAACAGCAGTTAAGTTAAAAAGGGATAATAAGAGAGGGTCTTCCTACCTTCTCATCAGGTGGTGCAGGGTCAGCTCTGAGGATGTAGTAGTACACACAGGTCTTTCTCAGCCACAGAGGGAAGGGGCCCTCTACAAAGACTGGCCTGTTTGGATTATGCTTGGCCAGCAGCTCCATCTGGCTGGGGCTCTGGATCCCTGGTGACATAGAGCAGTCATTGTCCAATTATAATATTTTATTACTTTTCCTGAGTAAGTAGGAGTCGGTACACAGTTCTGGTTTTCTGCTGTTAGCACTGAGGCCTTCTTCCAGTTTGGTTCTGTGTTTCTATTCTGCAGAAATGTGGCAAAGACATCTGGTGTATTTCTACAGCAATGTGGTGTTTCCATACCTACTATATGTGGAAGCGTTATCTCTTCTCCACTCTCTGAAACGTCCGTACAGGGCAGCTAGTTGAAACAGCAAAATAACAAGACCCGTTAAATTAAAAAAAAAAGAAAAAAGCCCATATTTCATATCATCAAGTAATCAACAAAGTAGAACAGCTGCTAATATCATCTATAGTGTTTGAACTCTATAGATTGTGAAGTGAAATGAGAATGTTCCAGTTTTATTACTAACGCAGAAAACGCTCACTGACATTTGTCTGTTTAAACTAATATAAATACCAACTCTGACAAGACTCTGACATGTGCTTTGTGGATTAAGCTCAGACTGCAGCACACAGCTCTGGACAAACAGCTAGCAAATGGATACTGAGTTAAAAATGTGGATGGAAATCTGGAAAAGGTCATTTGTGTAGAAAGGATGCTGAAACTATTTAGAATGGTCATTAAATACGATCTGCTCTTCATCCAAGTCACACAATGATGTCATAAGTGTATGTAGCTTTGAATTGCACTAGGCCATTTCCAGACTTTATGCTAAGCTAGGTTACCCCCATCCCGACGTTGTGGACAGTCCAATACAAAACTGGATGTTGTACCTGGTAGACAGAAATTTTAGCATCCAGGTCGTCAGCAATGCGAGTCAAGCTGAAGCGAGCCAGGTCCACTGGGTCCTCTGGCAGCTCCAGGGGGATGGGGAAGGGATTTATGTTCTTGAACCTAGGAAACCAGTACATGATGCGCTGATACTTCCTCATGGGGTGGCTCTTCTCTCCAAAGATCTGGACCAACAGGACTTTGGTCTCAATGTTGGGCATGATACCTGAAATCATTTAAGCTGAAGTTAGGCAGACTGTAATTTTACTGTAAATGTAAAATTATTTCCTGCACATCTGGATAGAATGTATGTTTGTCCCTGCCTTCATAGTCTGAAATAATCCTCTCTAAATTCCAAAGTGTTTCCACAAACATTTTGAACTGTGTGACTGACACCCACCATAGTTCTCCATCTGCTCCAGCAACTGCACTCCACACTCTTGCTGTCGGGGATAGTGGTTGAACATTCGCTGGATGAAGTTCCTGGGCACAAAGACTTCTTTAGGAAACACATCCAGTAGCTTGTTGTAGATGGCGAGGTCTCTCTCCACGCCGAACTCCGGCATCTTCTTCAGAGCAGCATAGATAAACTCCACGTGACCCCTTCGTCTTACGCTTCTCTTGGTGAAGACGTCCACCACCTTGTTAAATGCTGCTTTGGTTTTGGCCTCTTTGGCCACCTGCTCGAACAGGTCATCATGGGTGATCAGAGACTTGTCCCTCTTCTTGTCGTCCTCACCGACAAACTCCGCAGGTACAGGACGCCTCTGGGGACATGCTGGGCTAACGTGAAAATGCCTCAGCACCTGCAGAGAAAGCCGTTTTGCATTATCCAACACAACATAAGTGGAGATTGAAACTTTATGAATAAAATAACTTATGGAGTCTGGACTCCACCACTTATTTATCAGACAGGTCATGAACAGAAAACAAGCAACCATTGTTACCCACCCCAGGATTTCATGACATGTACTCTGAGTTTTAGTCGCATGTAGAACTTAGTGACTTGCTCTGTTCTATAACAGGTTCGGGGTGAGACTGTTTCTATATTGTTCCTATTGTCAACCCGATCTGTAAGTTGAAACTTAACTTGCGAGGTACAGTCATGCAAAAAAATAATCAAATGAAATACATGTGTATGTGAAACAAGGAGAGACACATATGTACAATTGGATTCTTAGAATCTGTATCCTGAGACTGATTTAAAACAGTGTGGTGATGGCAATGAGGGAGCTTGTCTGCCAGAGAACTGTGTGAAATAAAACACATTAACACAGTTCCATACACATTCATTAGCTCTGCGCATGTTTAACGTTAAGAAAAGGGCTTGCATTTAACAGCAGTACATAAAGCTTAGAGGGTTAAATGGAGATTACAATGTACCTGGCTCTGTGTGTTATGCAGCACGCTGATCTGACTGCTGGACGCTGACTGGACCTGAGCCCCGTACTGGGCAGCAGACCTGGCTGACTGTCCCACCAGTCTGAGACAGTGCAGCTGGAGGAGGTAGCGGGCACACTTCATGGTGGACCCATCACACTGGCTTTCAGGGAGCTCAACTGTACAGGGATAATAAACAAGACATTGTACACGCCTCTCAGGACACTATGAAAAATCTACTTTACCCCAACAGTGACACTCAACTCAATGAATTTGTTCAAATCGACCTGCTTTGTGACTCTGGTTTGCTCATAAACGTTTTATTGCCAAGATACTAGAAACAGACACAGATGTATGTATAATGTACTGGCGAACCGCTTTATATCCACATCATATACCCACCACTGATACCAACGAGCGCTCAAAGAAAATAGTCTCCTTCAGAAATCATTCTCTGCGGACGCCACCATGTTGAAAAGCCGACTTAACATCCGGGTCCCATACACATTAGCTTCCCCCAAACAATAGAAACGCAAGAGCAAATTAAAGTTCCGCTAATGTCACGGACATCAGAAATCTAAAATGTTCAGACCTTGTTTGGTTTCATTCATAAAAAGATTTGAGGAGAGACCACTTAAAAACTGAATTTGTCTGAAAAGTCATCAACACTAATTTAATTTCTTGCCTTGTTTTTGGAAACAAACAAAAAATACATTTATGAAAAACAGTAAAACAAACTCATAAAAAGGAGAAAATACTCATTTAGCCTTTGTGCGTAAATTGCAAACATACTTTCAAATGTGAAATATATGGCAAATAAATTTCTGTAGTAATACGTAAAAATACAGACGTGTGGCTGGTGAAGGTAGAACCAACTTTAATCACTTTATGTACTGACAGCAGCCTTTATTAGGTGATTTACATTAAGAATGTGCATCTGCAAGTACAAGCAATACAATATGAAAATACTCATAGTGCAGTTTTAGTATTTTTATTAAAACATACCTACAGGAAATGTGTGCTTGTTGGTGGATAAATATATAAATATAATATATATAAAATATATTTAGCAGTT
>OMLM01019978.1:221040-257732 GCA_900302695.1 Helostoma temminkii | reverse complement strand
ATCTTCAGCACTAGGAACCGATGACAGTGGTGTAGGGAGTGGGACTGCTAACACATGTAGTTGCGAGATGAGCAGCCAGGTGGATCTGGCCCACAATAAGGATGATTTGACCAGGAGCTCTGCAAACGCCTTAAATTTATTACCGACCAACAAGCGTCCCTCTGATATTGTCCCTGAACCACTGTCATCTACTCCTGCTCCCACTACAGGAGCATCCTCCTCCCACTCTGCAGATGATGGTGAATTTAAGCGAGTGACTCGCATGTGCTTTGCCGTTTTCCTGTGTTTTGTGTGCTGCTTTGTCCCCTTTATGTTGCTCAACATTGCTGACAAACATAATCGCGCCCCGCAGGTATTACACATGCTGTGTGCAAACCTCACCTGGCTCAACAGCTGTATCAACCCTATACTCTATGCTGTCATGAATCGACAATTTCGACTGGCCTACCACGTGCTGCTCACCAGGATAGCTGCACCCTTCTCCCCCTGGTGATGAGCTGGTGGCAGACTATGAGCTCCTGCTACCTAAACATACAAAATGTTTAGGTAATGACATTGGCTATTGCCTCTATACATATGTCTTAAAATATTACATCTTCATTTAAGTTACCATGAAGTGATTTACTTAATTACTGGCATGCATTGTACTATTTTTGTTCATGTTAAATACAACTTGCAGTAAGACTGTAAAATGTATGTCAAACTCTATGCTAATAAAATCTATAAAAGCTAAATCAGGAGCAGCACCAAACCTGAAGTGCAATTTCACAGAAAAATTAATGAAGTAAAATGAAAGAAAAGTACCATGGCATTGCTGGTGCATAGTCACATGCATGTACAATATAGGAAGTAGTCACAGGATGTAACTAATAATATACTAATATTAGGGAGGTCCGTACATATAATGTTGTTATATTTATCTTTGAGAGATGTGTTACATAATCAATCCTAATAAAAGCTTCACATCATTTGGTTCAGATTTTTTATTATCTTCTATGAAATCCAATTATGTGTGATAAAAGAAATCTAGAATTTACTGCGATTGTTACAAAGATTTCTGCACTTGTTCTACAGCTGCAACTTGAGTAACTAAAGCAGGTGCATTACTGCCACTCACTGGTGGGAATGGCAGACTAAAAAAAGATATTAACAGTGGGTCTGTACTATATGCATGTTCATAATACAGCATAAACCACACAGCACTTATCAGCTAACTACAACTAATAACAATTACAACTTAAATTTTTGTTTCTTGTTTGTTTTGTTTGTTGCATTTAAAATAACCTAAAATAAACCAACATGGCCACAGTAACAGCCTGGGTAGTAGCTCTCTTTTTATTCCTTACCTTTATAGATGCCAATTATTACTTGTTTTTAAAAAAAAATGTTTATCAATAACTATTCATATTTAATATATACTTTATATTATGGATGCAAAAGGAAATCCATTTAACATGTTTGCTAGACCTCTAAATATACACATTCTTTTTAATTTGAAAATCATGTAATTTATTGAGTCTAGACTGAATTCTAAATAAATCAAATTAAGTTTTTTTATATGGTTCTAGACTATCTTTGTTATATCTTTTTTTAATATCATAAAATCTCCACACCCAACATGATATACCATTTGTATCTCAACAATGCAGATTATCTCATTAAAGTGGCACCTGTCAAGGAGTGGGATATATTACATTTACATTTAGTCACTTGGCAGACGCTTTTATCTAAAGCGACTTACAAGTGAGGTACAAAGAAGCTAAAACCTAAGTCAAGCAGAAAAACTGTAACGCAAAGCGCTATCAGAAGAAGTGTGTCCATTTCATGAGATGTAAGGGCAATACATTTTTTTATTATAATTAATTTAATGTAAGTGCATTTTTGTAGTGTAGTTAAGTGCATAGAAAGTTGTAGAAAAAAATCAGTTTTCAGCAGTTTTTTTAATATTGGGAGTGAAGCTGCTGACCGTGCAGAGGCCGGTAGTTCATTCCACCATCATAAGATCACAGAGCTGAAGGGCTTTGCATTTGATCGTTTGTTTAGTGATGGGACTACCAGATGCCGGTCGTTGGCAGAGCACAGTGGGCCGGACGGATTGTAGGCCTGAATGATGGAGTTGAGGTAGACAGGTGGGGTTGAGTTGACCACCCTGTGTAGAGATCTGAGGAGTGGTGTGATGTGTCCATTTTGGCTGATTAGCTGCAGTTTGGATCATGTGGAGGGGTTAAGGAACCCCGTCAACAGAACATTGCAGTAATTGAGACAATATATGACCAATCAGTTTGGTTGAATATTCAGAAAGGTAGGGTCTGATCTTTCTGACGTTGTAGAGGACATATCTGCATGCCCTAGAGACAGAGGAGATGTGGTCTTTAAAGCTCAGTTGGTCATCAATGATGACCTCCTGGTTTCTAGCAGATGTAGTGCGGACAATTAATGAAGGCCCATTGTTGATGCTGATGTTGGGTTGTATTGAAGGTCTAGCTGGGAAGACAAGAAATTCAGTCTTGGAGAGCTTGAGCTGGAGATGTCTTTCCCTCATCCAGGTGTAGATGTCAGACAGACTGACAGTGATGCGTGATGAGACAGTTGAGTAGTTGCAAAGGACAGGAAGAGCTGTGTGTTGTCAACATAGCAATGATAGGAAAAGCCATGTGAGCAGATGATACAACCCAGAGATGTAGTATAAATTTAAAAGAGAAGAGGACCAAGAACTGAGCCCTGTGGCACACCAGTAGAGAGGCTGAGGGAGTTAAAAATGTGCCTCCGCCAGGAGACCTTGAAGGCTTTTTAAGTAGTGGAGAAATCTGGGCCTTATTCTTTTTAGCTGAACATTAGCACTACCATCAAGCCACTCTGAACGGAAGTTAAGTTTTCTTTGTTAAAAGTAAGAATTCCTACTTGTTCTTCTACATACTCAGTTCTAGTTTTGGCGTTGACCTGCCATAGCATTAATTAGTTGTTGCTGTAGAGTCAGTTTAGTTTACCAACATCCATAACTGCACAACTATAACCCGTCTAATGATGACGTTGACCCCATGCTATGATCTAATTGGTGTGGAAGCCAAAGGGCATCTGGTTTGCCTTGGCATCTTCCTGACCAATCACAGTTAGACAGTGACATGGCGATAACCTCATCTGATCTGATTGTTTAATCTTTTCAGTTGTTTTGTGTTTTTTAGAAGTGCAGTACTGTTTCACCACACATTCACCACTGAACATTTAGGGGGTGCTCTGTTTCACTCATTCTAATATACTCATTTATAAATGGGACAGACATGACAGCAAGTGATAGCACAGAAGAATAACCAAAACTGATACAGGGAGTGTTTTTATTAAAATGACAACTCCAGTACAGTCTGAAAAAAGAGGGGGAGCTTGGCTTCCCTTGGCCTCTGTGAGAAAATGGGTGGCAGCAGGAAAAATGGGCAAGTTTAAAAAACTGAACGACTTTAAAAAGGGCCAAATTGTAATGGTTGGATGACTGTGTCAAAACAGACCTTACAGAAGTTAGAGAATTTTCTCTTGGCATCTCAGTGCCAGATCCCAGAGAACATCTTGTGGAGGCAAGTCACAATGTTTCCGACAATCACAGTCAAAGGGAATTATGCTAACATGTTGAAGCTAGTACTCTGTTCCCCAACAAGTTTTTGTTTTCTTAATGGAGTAACAGATTTAAGTTTGTGGTAGGTAAAATCTAAAGTCACTACAAAGTCGCTACATCAGTGGTAATCTAGACCCTGTCTGAAGTCATATTAATATTAATATAGTCATTTTAATGCAAATGTGAATAGCATTTAATGAAAGCATTAAATGCATTTTGTATGAAACATTTAATTTATGGTTCTTTAAAGTAAATTTAACTAATTTACAGTATACCTTCTAAATCACAACAAACAAAATATTATGCAAATATTTCATAATATTATTAGTATACGTTTTACAAATTGATTATTCCATTTTAAATGTTAAATGTTCCACAGGAAATATACATGCTCTCTCTTCCTGAATTTAAACAAGAAGTGGGAAAACCCTACCTCACATCATTTCATTGCACAAGCAACACAGAGGACGCAACTAAAATGTAACACTCACAGGGAGCGAGTCATTTGGTGCACCAGATTGCTGCAGAGGACGACCCAACAACACATTAACAATTAGGACAACTGACAGAAATCTATAAGGTGAGAGATTTCTTTAACCAGACTAGTTTATTTTCCTTATAGTCAAAATATAAAGGTAATACATTCATTTTAAATCTCTTGTGGATTTATTCATGTTAAATTATAGCTTTATTTTATATATATACAGATATATATGTTGGATTCATCTCAGTGATATGATATTTTAAAAGAGATGAAAAGATTTGTTATTTTTACTGTTATCAATTCCTTTGAAGTCTTAATATACACAAAATGATTTTAATTTGTTTATAATTTTATTTTATTTTTTTATGGCTTATGGATGCTTATTTACTCAATCATAACATTTTTTTATTTGCCAGACAATGTTCTGAGCCACAACAGTACAATACAGCTATAAATTAAAATAATATCCATATGAATATTATGTAATTACATAATAGTTTAGAAACAACTTTAGTAGTAGTAGTAGTAGTAGTAGTAGTAGTGTTGCTGTAGTTGTTTTATTAAAACATAAAAAAAAAAACAATACTCTAACTGAATATGTTCATGCCAATAAACCCATTTAATTTTGAAAATACATTAGACTTTCCTACAGCTGCAGAAAGTTATGGTCACAAAATGTATTTCAACAAAGCACGAAGATTACAAACAATGGACCACTACTCAGTGTGTTACTTCCCCACTTCCCCTTTGCACTGCTGACAGTGCAAAGAGGTGTGAAAAGGCCTGGGTTTCTGTTTGAATTTAACCTGTGATGAGCACACCGCAGAGAAGTTAACCTATATGCTGATTCCTGTTAGTTGACAGAATGTTGCTGAACTACACAAACCAAACAGAGGAAGACCTCTTCTCCTGCTACAGTCCTTCAGTCGTAGGCTACAGGTACTTTGCTGTGCTGTGGGGATGTGCTGTTACCATCACTGGTACTGTGGGGAACCTGATGACCATTCTAGCCTTCACCTTAGACCCACGACTGAGGACTCGCTTCAATGTGCTAATCGTCAACCTGGCTGTAGCTGATCTTCTCTACTGCACCATACTGCAGCCCATCTCAGTTGACTCTTATCTACACCTCCGATGGCGCACTGGTCATGTCTGGTGTCGTATCTTCGGCCTGCTCCTTTTCCTCTCCAACTCAGTCTCCATTATCACCCTCTGCCTGGTAGCAGTGAGCAGATACCTCCTGGTTGCAAAACGGGCCGTGTTTGATCGCGTCTTCTCTAACAGTGGTCTTATTTTACTCCTGATCTCAGCCTGGGCACTAGGCCTGGCCAGCTTTGGCCCACTCTGGTCTGTTTATGTGTTTGTGCCACAGGTATGCACATGCAGCTTCCATCGTACCAGGGGCCGCCCTTACACCACAATCCTGCTTTTTTTCTACTTTTTTGTTGGTCTGGGCTGTGTTGGTGCATTCTACCTGCTCATTTACAGACAAGTCCGCACTGCCAAACAGGCTCTGCTCCGCTACAGACTCAGCCGAAGATCATCCAGAAAGAAACCAGTATCTTCAGCACTAGGGACCGATGACAGTGGTGTAGGGAATGGGACTGCTAACACATGTAGTTGTGAGATGAGCAGCCAGGTGGATCTGGCCCACAATAAGGATGATTTGACCAGGAACTCTGCAAACGCCTTAAATTTATTACCGACCAACAAGCGTCCCTCTGATATTGTCCCTGAACCACTGTCATCTACTCCTGCTCCCACTACAGGAGCATCCTCCTCCCACTCTGCAGATGATGGTGAATTTAAGCGAGTGACTCGCATGTGCTTTGCCGTTTTCCTGTGTTTTGTGTGCTGCTTTGTCCCCTTTATGTTGCTCAACATTGCTGACAAACATAATCGCGCCCCGCAGGTATTACACATGCTGTGTGCAAACCTCACCTGGCTCAACAGCTGTATCAACCCTATACTCTATGCTGTCATGAATCGACAATTTCGACAGGCCTACCACGTGCTGCTCACCAGGATAGCTGCACCCTTCACCTGTTTTTGGACTTGTTGGAAGGCTCTCAGATCCTGACTTTTTTAATTTAAACATGCCTAATATAAGCTAGGTTTATTATTCTCATGATATACACAAGAATTCAGCTATTTTATATTTTATATTGTGTGACTGTGTGATTTACAACCTCTTAAGAAAAAAAAGGGAAGAAGTTAGGCTGTGTCATACGGTGAACAAATGCACAGAACAATTCATTTAGCTCAATTTGCTTAACAACATGCATATTTTTGTTGTTTTTGTGTTGTTGGAGTTTTGCCACTTGTAGTTCCTTCTTGTTACATCACTTAAAAAACGCTTATATTACAAAATCCGCACAGGACATGCCTGTATAACGTAATGTTCCCTTTTGCAGTAATTCAGCAACCTATGACTCATTCCAGTTTCTCAATTCTGTATTGTTTCTTAAATGCTGATAGTACTATGCTAAAAAGGGTACTGGTGGTGTGCCCTTTGGTTGACACCTAGATGTAGTTAGTATCTGTATTTGTTTGAGTCAAGGTTTTCAACCCAGTCTTGCTTTAAAAAAAACAACAGTTCTCAAAGACAATAAACCTCTCAAGCACTCTTAAACACAGAGATTCATCGCACAAACATAAATTAAGAAGCTTAAATTTTAATTTTCTTGGTGGTGAGCAATTGGTGCCACTAACTCTGACTCCAAAGTGTTGCTTTTGAATCAAGGGATCACAAAAGCCATGTGTACATCCTAACTTATGTACCAATATGCATTGCAATAAATCCCAACTGTGCTGTGATATTTTATTGGAAGGGCGAGTTAAGTATTTATTTTAAATTAACAGATCAGTGTATATTTGTACGCTACTGACTCATTATAATCCTCTCGTTTTAACAAACAATTGTCTTTTGTATGTTTTGTACACTCTCTCCTGTAATATTTTAAAGCTTTAAGGCTTACAGTGAAGTATTTGCCCCTTCTTTGATTTTCTTCATTTTTTGACTATTTGTCACTTTTAAATGATTCAGCTCATTAAGCTAATTTCAGTATTACACAAAGATAACCTGAGTAAATACAGCAGTGGCTTTCGCCTTGGAACCCATGGATGCCAGTTTCGCCCAGTCTCTTTCTTTTTGTTGAATCATGAACATCGACCTTAACTGAGGCAAGTGAGGCCTGCAGTTCTTCAGATGTTGTTCTGGGTTCTTTTATGACCTCCTGGGTTATGTAACTTCAAAATGTTCAAAATTAAATAAATCAGTTATTATAAAATAAATAATGGCATGAATAAATAAGAGAGAAATATAAAATTTCACAACAAAACTGTGAAATAATTGAACACATTTTAAGCTCATTATAATGAAATTATTTTTCATTCTGATTTTAAAATTAACTTATTATTGTGCAATATTATTTAATAGTTTTTTTATATCAGTTTTTCCCAATACATTCTATTTTTCAGGCATTTAAAAAAAATTAAATTTATCCAAAGCTTGTATTTATTTCATAATACTGTTTATAGGCCATTATATTATGAAACAGCCTATTTTTTTCTTACTGCAACTTTTCATCAGAATAATTTTGCCTGTCAATCACCACCAGTAGGTTGGACCTGCACACCTGTAGGATGACCACTAAACACTGATTAGTTTTCCTGGATACCTAATCACTGGACAGGTACAGCATCAGTACAGAGCCAATCACATGATTAGAAATGATAGGTACTGTTTATAACCTTGGTTTTATGAAGATGAGAAGTGCAATACAACAGCAGAAAGCATGATAAATATTTCCTATATTTAATTATGTTTTACTGAGCATATATACTAAGAATGAACTTCCACTCTTTCACTGTGAATACACAGAGAAGTGTTTATGCTCAGGCTCACTTGGACATTAAGCAGACTTACTAAATGTCTGGCAGGAAAAAGTCTGTATAAAGTCTATGTGGGTTGTTTCGGATGTTAACACATGCAGTTTATCTTTGTGTAATACTGAAATTTGTTTAATGATCATATGGTTAACAAGTATGGAAAAAATAAATCAGGAACTTTTTAACAGTACTGTATTATGAGAAGTTGTGATTACCTGACTAGTATAAGTGAGACCCACAGGTGGTTAAGATAATACAGCTTCATACAGCTTGTCATTTTAAAGACAAAACTATTTTTAAATGACCAAAAAAATTATACATTAATGAAGTCCTCTGCAGCTCTGAGCTAAAGAAACCATCCTTGGGCGAAACACTGCTAGCCCAGCTGAAATCGCTAGTTCACTAAAGTTCATTGTCACCAACCAGAGTGTAAAGCATGGAAACTGTGATGTTTAAATTAATGTCAGTCTGACTGAAATGTGGGCTAATTAGCTAGTTTACCGACACATGCTACATCTAGCTAGCACTGACTGAGCTAACATCTTAACGTTAACGTCCAACTGGTATGAGTTTCAGAACAAAACTAAAATATCCACTTACCTTTTAACTGTGTTTTGTGCGGCTAACATCTGAAAAAATGTAGGACTTTTAGCTTGCTGCCTGTCTACGTTTACCCTCATTTAGTTTAAAGCTAACGCAGACTGCACCCTACAGGGAAGATAGCCAACTTAGCTGTTAGCACCATGGAGAAACAAGCTGTGTGTTGCCAAGAGAGTAAAGGCTATTCATAATGTGTGACTCACAATGTTTTTAAAAAAACTACTTTAAATCTTACTAGACAAATACTAATTAATAAACTAGTTAATAGAATATACTTTTATGCTAATGAATGTTTTGCTTTAGTCACCAACCAAACAGGACATGGGACATTTAATTTTATTGGGATTCGTTACATTTCATTTTGATTTAAACAAGAGGGTTAATATAAAAGCCAACAACATTTTAACAGTTTATCACATGCTGAATGTCGCAACATTAAAAATATACAAATAGACTCATGACAAACACTTTAACAATAAATTATGTGCAGTTAAAACAATACCTTGTAAAAAAAATTGCCCACAACCTTATATGGCCTAAAAATGAAAACGAATTGATGATGTATGAAATTTAAGGGGTCTAGTACAGGTGCATGAGACATTATTGGGGTGTGACTTCAGGTATTTCAATTATCCCCCTTTTGTGTTATAAAAAATATATTTTTTCTTACAATTATATTCTACAACTATCACTAACAGTGCTGATGTGCTGAAATGCTTAAATAGTGACTGATCTGTATTGGTCGAGTATTTTACATGGCAGTAGTTTTCAAATCAAATTAACATTTACTTTTTTACTATTGATGTTGTGATGTAAGAGTAAGATGACAATGAGACATACAGTGGTTTTACAGTAATTACACTTAAGAGATGCTTAATGGAAAATGCTTCCGCAGGCTTGTGGCGAAAGGCAATTGAATTCTTGATGACTGAAATCAGGAAGCACTGGGTCGTCTCTCATTATGTCAGAGTCAGCGAAGAGGTTGGGGTTGTTGAGATACATCAGTAAATCATCAGGTGGGTCTGCACCAGAGCCAGACAGCATAGGATCAGAGTGAAAGTTTTCCAGAGATGAATTCAGAGGTGAATTCAGAGGATGAGGATCCCCGTTTTGTTCTGAGAGCAGAGAAAGGGACAAGAGAAAGTCAGTGACTTTGTTGTCATGGGTGTGTTATTTCTGGTACTGCTTTCACTGAGGAAAATGGAGGAAATGAGAGAGACCATAAGTGAAGTACTCTGCAGACAAGTACTTTTTTCTTAACTTAAAAGTATTCAAGTTTTCACACTACTACTAAGAACACATTGTTTGCATTTTATGTTTATTTTCCAACATATGAAATAGCTTAATGAAAAGTACTTGCTGTAGAATAAACCCAAGTCTTTATGCCATTGTAATTAGAAATATTTAAATCATGTCCCTATTTCTTCTCTGGCACAGCGTTAGTCTTGTCTATCCATTAAATATAAGGTTACAGCCAGCAGTCGATTAGCTTAGCTTAGCAAAGGCTAAAGGTTGGGAAAAAAGGAAACAGCTAGTCTTGCTCTGTCAAATGGTAACAACATGTATCATCCAGTTCCTCTGGGGCTTTACTAACATTAATTAACATGGCAACAACTATTTCTTGGTTCTGGGTAGTATCCAGGAAACCAGAAGAGATGCCAGAAGGTTACAGGTTGTGGTAAAGAAATAGTCCAGATTAGCAGTAATTTGTATTTTTTGTACAGATTTAACTTTTACTTAATTTAAAAGATTTAGCCATGCTGATAGGTGAATTGCATTACCATTTGACAAAGTGCATTTTCAAAAATATTAGATTTTAGCTTTATTAAACATTTCTGTGTGTCAAGCCATGAAAAATATATATCCAGATTTTAATCACTGTAAGTTGTAAGTTTTATGACCTGTGTTACCCTCAGTATTACCTGTTGTGCTACTAATACACACCAATTAGTTATTATTGGTGGTTTTGTCATACCTACTTTCAAATATGATTGTTAAGCATCAAAGAGGAGAATCAATACAGATATATATATAGCCTTGATTTAAAAACAGTTTAGTTCCACATGATCACCTCCACACCCCTGTTGGATTTTGTAGTATATGTGCATGCAGTACAAGCAGTGCATGCAGTACAAGCAGTCAGTAGCCATGCGATATAAATGCAAGTGACAACACTTTGCTGTTGCCTGACTTATATATAGACCATGGTCCCCATGGATTTATACACCTCACGGTGAACACAGGGCTTTGTGATGAAGGGAGAGCAATTAGTTTGATAAGGATTTTAGTTGGATGGGACAGCAAGGAGAGCCATGACTCACCAGCTGCCTCTCCACACAAGCCATTCACTGGCTCTGGGCCTTCACCCGGTGCCATGTCAAAGGGCATGGGTGACCAAGCCTCCAGTGTGTTCCTACATGACCAATGACAAACAGTCATTACAACCAGTTGCTCATGACATAAAAAAGGCCATGGGTACACTACTTCGAAGATGAAGTGAGTGGGTGCATTTAGTGTGTTGCTTCTGTGTAAATAACAGAATAACAAAATGTAGGCAATACTTGTGCTTTAATCTAAACAAGAAAACTCTATAAATCACCCTGTCGCAACTGAATAATATACTTACTCTTTTGAAACAAACATCAGTTTGGTCTTGATGTACTTGATGTAAGGACTATTATCTGAAAGATTGATAGATTGAGAGATTATTTAATGTCATTCATTTCCAATACTACTGAAGTTTCATTTTAAGCACGACTACTGCAGCGAAAAACACCATACAAATAAAAAATCTAAACAACAAAATACAGCACATGTAAGTTGTGGTTTTGAAAAATATTGAAGTGGCAAGCAAAAGGTGTCTGCAAAACATTTGGTGTCCTTACCACCACTCTTCTCAGAGTAGTATTTTCCAAAAGCCTCGTCTTTAGGGGTGTTGGGATACAAGTAAAGTAGAGGATTCTCTGGGACATTTTCATTTTCTAAGATCTGGAAATTCCTGATGATTTCATGGAAGGGGATCTGGATAAGGTCAACTTTGGTGAAGGGCTGGACAGTCTTCACATAAGGCTGACCTAAAATAGAGAGAAGATTAGCTTTTGTATTTTTCTCCTGTACCTTTTTCAAAATGTGTTTGGAAAAATTGAAATAAAAAAAATAACTCACCAGTCATATCAAATTCCACCCAGGAGAAAGTGATTCCTCCAATGACGCTTTCACTGAAGCGCAACAAAAATGTGCCCCTTTGTTTTTTCTTAAGGAGGGATTTTTCTTTGCCTTTACTCACAAAACCCATGATGAGGCTGCAGCACAGAAAAAAATGGCATTCAATTACAAAGGTTCTCTTATTTTCTTTCATGAAATGCATCATCTTAAATTATCTACTGTAAAAGCAGATATACTTGTGTTCTAACCAACATACCCATCCCTCCACAGTTGTTCAAGGAAGGTTTTCACCATCACCAAGATGCCATCAAACCACACCCAGAAAGTGTCAGGAGAATTTTCCTGTAACAAAAGTGTTGGGAAATGATGGGAGAACACACCTAAAGAGTGTTTTTACACTGTTTTTACAAGACTAATCTATAGCAGCCTTTCTCAACCGGGGTGCTGCAGCACTCAGGGGTGCCGCCCGCCTTCATCAGAGGTGCCACCAAAAATATTCTAACTTTGGACAAAATAAATTAAAATTTACAATTATACAATGCTGATTATTAACAACCTCGGGTTAAAATGCAGTTCAGTGAACAATCAATGCGTTTTGGGGCTGGTTCAGATAGCAACAAGCATTGAGTGCAGTGTCTGTATTTGTAAAGCAAATTCATGCAATGACTAAAGCCAAAAGCTCTAGCTTTTTTTTTACATTTTAGACTGGGTTGACTCAGAGTTTGCATAATTTTAAATGAAAAAAGGCTGAGAAATGATGATTCATAACAATGCTTGTGAGACTATGTATAGCATTCATTATAAAGGGAGGACAATCGTTAAAAAAAAAAGTGCCCAGCTGGTTTTTAATTCTAATCATCCACAGTAAATTACATGTGAAAATGACAATGCATTTTGCAATTAGTTGGCATCAGGCCAGTGTACTCTATAGGTACTATATGTTAACATGCTCCTGTTTTAGTAACTAAAGTTCACCATAGTTTATACATTACTATGTTAGGTAGCTGAAAAGCATATTATCAATAAACACAAAGATCACTGGTTAATCTAACATTTGCACTTGATGAAACCTCTAGAGCAAAAAGCACGGGTTCGTAAAATAACGTTAGTGACAGAGGTGTGACAGAAATGTCTGTACCAAATATCAACTTTAGTAAAGTGGTTAAGATTAATGCCTTGCACCATACTGAAAATTATTTTCGAGGATTCAATGTTCTTACCTTGCTAAATTTTGACCAAGCCACTTTGCAGTTGTTGTAGTTTTGTTGTTTTCCTGGTGGGGTAAAAGAATGTATGCATTATTAAATTTTCACTCACTGACGCAAACTACAATAAAACAGCTTTACAACCATAGAGGCATGTTGAATTACAATGTGTCATCTGTTATCATTCAAATATAATGCCATCAACACACAGTTTCACTGGAGATAGACAAAACAGGCCTTAAAAGCATAGCTTCACAAATTATCAAGTCTGTCAGATGTCCTAATGAACTAGAAAAGACAAGCAACTGAAACAGAATCTAAAAGCAGGATTTACCAAAGAGTCTGTGTGCAATCATTTCCAGCTGCTGTTCATTCAGACCACGTTTGGTGGCAGAGAGAAACTGCCAGCTCAGCATCTCTCCAAATTGTGGCCAGGTGGCTGCAGGACAGTTGGCAAAGAACTTGACATCCTGGAGAAACAGACTTATGTTATATAAACATGTTTATAGCTGAATTATAACACAACTAAACTGCAAAATGCTACATGGTGTGCATGTGTGTGTGTGTGTGTGTGTGTGTGTGTGTGTTAGTGATGGTAATCTCTCACCTTGGTGTCATGACTCAGCATGTTGAACCAGAGGGCAGATGCCCAGGCGCTCTGCTGCTGGCTAGAGTTGGAGATGATTAGCACCGGCAGCGAGGAGGCCTAGATTGGGTGCAAGGAAAACAGTTATTTATTTTTATTTAGTTATTTTTTTTATTTATATTATTTAGCCCATTCATACCATAAGAAAAACAATAAGCACAGTTGTAGGTTCATTTGTAAAACTAGTCAAATACCAAAATGAAGACTGCACCTGCAACTCAACCGACAACCCCTTCAGGTCAAATACACAGTCAAAGTTGATGACGTGCAGTTCCTCGGTAACACTGAGAGAAATCTGCTAAAACCAAAACAAAAATCACCATTTGCTGGTAAAATTTGCGATTTAAACTGTAAGCAAAGATAGTATTTCCAGATTTTCAGAGACTCAAAACTCAACTCACATCACTGCCTCCTTTGCCACCACCTCCAGATTTCTGCTCCTTCAGAGTCTACAGACAAACAATAGTGTGAGGAATTAGTCTGACATGACGGTAACATTTACTATACAGGTAATTATCGTTATTTGAAACTTTCTACTTCAGTTTAGCCAGTTAAGATTCCTGTGTGTACAAAAGTACTTATTTTAATATGTATTCTTAGAGAATAATTTAAAAGACATGGTTGTATTAAAGTCTGTATAAAGAATGAAACTTGTTAAGTTTCAGTTTAAGTCTTTTCAAAACATTATCACTCACCAGGTGTCTGAAATCTGCTACCATGCCTCCACTCTGGCTCTCTGCCATGTTCAATGCCTTGCTTTTGGTCCCCAGGATATTAAAACGTCGATATCTATGAACATGCCAGGTATAGATAAAATAAAATTCATCAAACGTGAAAGTTTAAAACAGCTCTTCAGGCAATAGCATTTGATATAGAAGCTGAAGTTATGTGAGGAAAACACTCACCCTTTGATCTGAGGAACCTCCCTAAATTGAAAGGGGAGAAAAATAGAGCAGTGACCACAGGAGGGCAACAAAACATCATACTCTATGCTTTAAAGTCAAGAACTAGAAGCTGTAGACTCACTCGTGTTTAGTGGAAGTAACTACATTAAAGAAGGAGGCTCACCTGTCCACAGACACGTTCACTTTCATGGAGTGGTTCAGTTCATGGAACTTAACAAGAAGCCTGTAAATTTTAAGTTGATAGATAATGTTAGAAATAATGAGTTATATAAGATAATGCACATAAATTGGCACGTTCCAAAAAGGTTAAGGTTACTGATAGGCGTGCAGAAAAGCATCACATTACTCTTGTGTTCTTTATTGTACTGATTTCAGAAGCTCTGTAATGTTTATGTAACAATACAATGAACATGATCCAGAAATGCCATCATTTCCTCCAGGCCAAAGTTAATTAAAAATGGTCTGTTGCAAAGTGAAAAACTGTTCTGTGGTCAGAAATCACGGGCTCTGCATCATTCAGACTAAAAAGAAGTTAGACTTTTACGCTTATTATCAGTGCTCGGCTCAAAAGCCTACATCTCTGATGGTATTAGGGTGCATTAGTGACTATCAAATGGGCAGCTTGCACATGTGGAAAAGTATCAGCATCAGTATCAGTACTTAAGATATATGTAATATATGTTAGTAACTAACAGTAAATACGTTTTAGAGCAGCATGTGCTCCACTGCACACTGAATATCTAGCTTTTGTTACAATTGTGCTAAAAATAAACATTAAGATTGCCTGGATTGGCACACTGACCTGGTTTTGACAGAGAACTGAACGTTGGTGCGGAGAACTAGGGGTCCTTTCCCTTGAGGCATGGAAGGCTGAGTCTCAACCACAAAGGAACTTCAAGAGACAGCAAAACAATGTCAGTGCATTTCACAAAGAAATTATAAAAGAGCAAGTGACTGTCCTAAAATAGAGACCTCATGAGTAAATCTTTCAGAAGAGTATCTGCTCTCCTCTGCAGTGCAGGTTTCTGGGCCTTGATAGGGTCGTTTTCATAGGACACTTTTCCTTCAAGCTCCTCCAGCTTACTAAGAAACTCCCGCACCTGGAAGAGACACTCTGCCATGCAGGTGAACCTATAAACCAAGAGAAAAAGGGCAACAGACATAAAGTTCATCCAGGTCTTACAAAAGAGAAAAGGGATAGTTAAAAATGCCAAGAAATAAAGGCATTGGTGACGAAAGAAGTGGTGGTGGGCTTGGGCTAGGTTCAAATTTCAGCTAAGAGACAGTTTCACAATTTCTGTCATGTCTTTTAAAATAATGGCTTAATTTACAGATTGATTATTATAATTATAACACCAAGTATGTGGACATAAACATACCACTTCTCTAGCTGATCCAGGCAAACATTTTCTGGAGCACCAATGCAGGCTTTCTGCTGCCTCCTCTGCCACTCCACCAGCTCCTTCTTTACCAGTAAGTCAATCAGCTCCACAGCCCTGTCCAACAGCTTATTTAGGTCTGACAGTGTGCTCTAAAAGGTAAATGTTAGGGACAAATACAAAGTATAGAATTATAAAAACAACTGTACTGAAGAAGTGCATGTGTTAGTTATAAATACTATTATCTCCATACCTTTCTACAGTCATTCAGTCTGTTGACAAGTAACTGAAGAATTTTTAATTGCTCCTTCTTCGTGGCCTCATCTGCCACAGCTGTAATGCAATTTCCACAATGAGATCACAGTTTCCATATGAGACACACCAAAACAAAAGAGCACATTTAGATGTGATTCTGGGCACATTATTACTCATTTGAGGGGAAATGATCATCTTTAATTTATATTACTAGCAAACAAACATAATGAGAACTTTTTATTCTGCTTACCTTCCATTTTATGGGTTTGATATTTAAAATCAAACTCATCTTGCTGCTCCTCCAAACATATCATGGTATGTTCCATGCACTACATCCCAAAAGCAAAGCAAAAAAAAAAAAGATGATCTGTAATAAGTTCCATCTAAAAAGCACAGAATAATGACAAAACAAAATATTCAGTACCTGTACTTCATTTCTGAGCCCAGCCATTTTACGTTCAAGGTCTTGCTGGCTGCTAATCTCCATTGCTTCCTGCTCTACTCGCAACAACTGGACCTAAGATAAAACAAAAAAAAAAAGACAGAGCAAGTATTGAAGTTAAGAATCTTTTTGACATCTGAAAGTGACAGTTCACTGCTGATGGAAAAATATTTGGTCTTTAGCCCACACACTAAACACAACTGAGAACAGAAAAAAACCATAATGGAAATTAATTAAATGTATCCTTTCGTTTTGATTATTTAAATTTTAAATTATAGTACTGCATACACACATCACATCAACGCCTGACTGATGAGTCATGTGGCTACAAACAGCATTTGTACTTATGTGTTGAGTTACCATATAATAAAATATTCTTACATGTAAAATGTGTTGTGATATTAGCTATAGCAACATGTTTTACTTTGCATGTTGGTGTCATTAAACTATAAGAGTTATAAGAGATAATATATGATTAACAGGGTGTCCTGTTTTATATGTATGAGTAACTATAGTAACAAGCTGGCTCAACCTGCTCAGCCAGATCGGCACTCTGTAGAATTTCCTTTTCTTTTTCCAAAAACCACAGAATCGTGCTTGCCAAGCCACATGGATCATCCAGGTACCTCTGTGAGAGAAGAGAAGTTACACAGATATCAGAGTTAAAGTCAGTTACTTTTGTTATCATTGTAACAATAACTAGAACGATTCAAAATGCCCATTTATTCACACCAGATATTACCAAAATTCAAAATAAGCATGTGACTTTGAAAATCCTATTTAGACAAACCTGAAAGTTCTGTTTATAGCGCCTAATGTTGTGCTGCAGTAAGAATGACTCTTCCTGGACAAAGCGACTGTGCTGGATATCCAGGTTCTCCAAAAGGACCTGGAACAGCACCATAGCCAGGTCATGATCTCGTGCTGCTCGCCCCCTGATGAAAAATAAATTTAGTGAACATTTCGTTTTAGAAACTATACATTACAAACAGGCATTACAAACAAACATTTCAGCAATACCGACTCTTGAATGGTACTAAAAGACATAGTTCTGCCTCACCACTCCTGCTTTTCTATCCAGACTGACAGGTAGTGCCGAACGTCCATAGGTAAAGCATCCCTGTCATACAGCTCATGTAACTGTTGTGTGTACACAGGAGGCAGCTGCCTCAGTTTCTCCCACTGAGCCATCCTGAGGTGGAGAAGGGACACACCAACACACACACAAATGGCAAACAACATCAGCCGCGTTTATATTGACTCTAATATCCCACTATGAATCACATTAGTACAAGAATAAATATATATCGCGTAACCTCAATTGTGTATATCGAGCATGAGTGCTTGGTAACAGCACTACAAGACAATGTTACCAGACTGTGAGGGATTCATCCATGTCTGTAATCACTTGTGTGCAAACGACCACAGCTGCTGACAAATGTTAAGTATTACTTAGACGAAACTATACAATGTAATAGCTATTATAATTCTGTTATTATATTTTAACACTCTATTAAAGGTTGTGTGCTAGCTAGCTCTTAGAAAACCTTCAGTCAACACCACAGATATGGCCTTACCTCTTTACTCGCCTTTATTTATGCTGTCAATCTGAATGGTAAATTAAATGGTAAATTAACACATCAGCATAGCTACCTCTGTTTATCACGTTACTAGTTGGCTGTATCTGTCTTCAAACGACTGCACAACAACTTCCAGCTAAATGCAAATTGCCTTCCTCTTTTTGCTTCAATCGTTTTCATTGGATAACAATTTGTCCCTCCCACATTGTTCCTCACAGCCAAACATGGGCGCCATTTTGGCTCTGGCACACAGCCGTTAAAGAGGTTTTAGAGCCGAAGTGTCAAAGTTCTGCTCCACAGTTTCCTGGTGAGCTCTGTGCTTCCAGCTGATTGGTCAATCCAGAAACAGGTCGGAACGTACTGTTGGTGCATTTTCACATCAATCACTAGTAAGAGGCGTGATGATCAAAACAGAAACTTAAGGCTCTGTCTAAATTTTTCCAAGAAATGACGCTGTGAAAGTTAAAGGTACAGCGGGCATGTGACGCGCTCATTGTAATGCTTAAAGCCAACCACAACCACAGAACAGGTTATGTTTACCAGTAATACTCCTCTCGGTGGAATCTGTACACATTTATTTTCACCTACATCGTGGTAAGCAACTAAATACACTGCTCAAAAATAAGGGCAACACTTAAACAACACATCGTAGATCTCGATGAATGAAATTTTCCAGTTAAAAATCTTCATTCATTACGTAGTGGAATGCGTTAAGAACAAAATAAGAAGGATCAATATCAAACACAAAGTCATTATCCCATGGAGGTCTGGATTCAGAGTTATACTCAAAATAAAAGTGGAGAAATCAGATCACAGGCTGATTCAATTTCTGTGGAAATTCCTCAAGACAATTCAAAATAAGGCTCAGTAGTGTGTGTGTGGCCCCCACGTGGCTGTATACACTCCCTACAACGTCTGGGCATGCTCCTGATGAGACAGATGTTCTCCTGAGGGATCTCCTCCCAGACCTGGATCAGGGCATCAGTCAACTCCTGGACAGTCTGTGGTGCGAAGTGGCATCAGTGAATAGAACGAAACATAATGTCCCAGAGGTGCTTGATTGGATTCAGGTCTGGGGAACAGGCAGGCCAGTCCATAGCATCAATGCCTTCATCATACAGGAACTGCTGACACACTCCAGCCACATTGTTATACATCAGAATGACAACAATGACTCTCGTGGAGTATGTTTGTGACAGTTTGAGCAGAAACATGCACATTAGTAGCTTGCTAGAGGTCATTCTGTCGGGCTCTGGCAGTGCTCCTCATGTTCCTCCTTGTACAAAAGAGCAGATAGCAGAACTACTGGACATCCCAGCCAAACCTTCCCAACAACACAACATTAGCATCGCCATAAGACCATTAGAGGACACAGGGACTACCAGAAACATTTAACATTTGAATGAAAATGCTTCACTGAGTAGTTCTACACTATGATGTTGCCAATTTTAATTAAGTAGAAAATCTGACTTTTTCCCCCACTGCCTTTCTGAATAATAATTGATGTACTTAATCAACTTTAACCTTTTATAATGTATATTTATAATGTATGTTCACGTTTTATAAAATAGCACATTGCAACAATACAACAAAAAAATTCTGCTGTGCCATATGCCTTTTGTGGGGATTGCTACTCTGACAGGCATCCATGGCATACATTTTTTTCATGCCTTTAGTTCCCATTTTCTCCACTAGGTGTCAAACTTGTCTCAGTATTAAAGAAATGAAGAAACCAGTTGGGTTTTTTTACAGAGCTGTAGAGACCACTGTACTGCAGTAAGGTGTCGCTGATGTTACAAAATCCCAGCACCGCTAAAGCAGAAAAGGCTGTCACTGTTTAAATATACATAAGTGCCAATGAAAGAGTTTTACTTAAACCACCTGCAACCTTCTTGTAACAGAACCGCCCTGGTCTGCCTTTGACATTATAAATAAAAAGTATTGTATATGTGGATAAACGTGACAATGTGCTAACGAGGTTTAACAGTTAGGATATTTCCCACTAAAAACAACCCTTGTGTTCAGTACTAACCTGCACTGATTAAACAAAGTTAAGGAACAAGTTGTTCCAGTTTCTTCACTCAGCAAAATTCACAGGACACTGCTGATAATCAGAAGGGAGATTTTACTATTGCTTGTTATATGACTTTATTGCTGTAACATACCAAAATGAAGAAGGTAGGTTAGTTTTTCCGTAACTTTCTTTGCACTTAAAAATGCACTTTCTTAATTAAAAAAAAATAAAAAATTGCACTCATATCTCATTAAACAAACACACTTCTCCTGATAGTGCTTTGCTTTGCTTTAGTTTTTGCTCCTTGACTTAGAGTTTTGCTTGTTTTGTACCTCACTTGTAAGTGATGGATAAAAGCGTCTGCCAAATGACTAAATGTAAATGTAAATGTAGTTAGTTAGCGTTAGTTTGATGTACATCCTTTAACCCAATGACTGTAAGAAGCTATTTACTTTGTTTTTACAATACATTGTGTGTTTAATATTATATCCTTAACTTTAAATTCAATCAGATCATTTTCCCTATAAACAAACAGTGAGTGTTGTTTGACACTGGGAAAAGTATATTCAACGTTGTTTGTAAATCAGAGACAGGTGTATAGGCAGGGATTGTCTTTCTTTTTTTATTTGCATTTCATGCACCCTCGTGTCTGCAAGAAGCTACTTTATTTTATACTTGCAGTACAGTGTGTATTTTAAAACCAACTTTAAAACAGGGATCTTCGGTAAAGGGAAAAACAAAACTGATGGTAGTAGTGCACTGAGGAAAAAACACTGGATTGAAGGCAAAAGTTCCTGAGACGGTTTTTTAAATGTTTTTACTTATTATGCTAAACTTCTTAACAGTTTAATTCATTATTGTAATGTAATCAACTTTTATCCTAACCATAGTTTTATGTTGTTCTTTAGGTCAAAAAGTCTACTTCTACTCTAAAAAAACGTTTTACTTAAATTCACAGACTAGGTAAAAATCACTCACATCATTCAGTAGAGAATAATTACTGTCAAATTGTGTAAAATAATGTCACACAAACAAAAAAAGGTTCCAGATGTGATTCAGATTCCACTGAGCAATACAGTAATGTGTAATCTTGTTTTCTAAACCATCTATATTATATAAAGTCTGGTAAACCAATGTTTTACTTCAGTCAGGTCAGTTAATGAACACTGATCCAGTGACATTGTTTAAAAAAAAACTTAAAACTTTTTGAAACACTATTTAATGCCATAGCTTTACAAGCTGACTTTTTTGATTCTTTGGTCTATTGGATGGTGATGACACCCTCCTCCCAACTGAACTGGTTGACCAGGACATCATCTTCATGCTTCATGGAGTTGAGAAGATACCTCACCCCAGCTTTCACACCAGTCTTTACACCTGCTCCCAAGGCATAACCCGCCACTCCAACAGTCCCCCCTGTGGCGACCATGAGAGCATCTGTGCCCAGGTCAACAGCACTGAGGATGGCTCTCTCCTTGGCTGTTTCAGAGCAGTTGACTGATGCATAATATACAGCTGTGCCAAGATTGTAAAGGGTGCTGACAGCAGGGATCCACTCCACCACGCTATACACACGCTCCTCGCTTTTGTTGATACAACTCCGCTGGGGGCTGCGCTTCATCCGCTGACCTGATGCAGCAGGCATAGAAACATCTTCCTCGCTGCACTGACGGATCCAGCATTCTGACTCTGAGGATTCAGATGGCAGAATGCGTCCACCTTTCTTCAACACTGCCTGATACATCCGTGGTTCGAGTAGTCCACTGCTGGTCACCCCGGCACACCGGGCTCCCAGTCTCTCACAGCTGCTCAAAGCCTCCTCCAGCGATCCACCTATTGATCCTTCCACAGCTGCTCCCTCCATTATGGTTCCATTCACCCTGGTCCAACCCTCACAGTGTCCTTCCAGCTCAGAGGTGTCTTCTCCAACTGTCAGCAACTGCTGGATGTTAAACATCACAGCTTCTATGTGGTGTCCTGCTTGATCCCTCTCTGATGGCAGTGCTGCTGATGCTGGTGCTGGTGTAGGTCCCGATTTGCTCATCTTCATCTCTATCAGCCTTTCCATCTGTATCAGGAGCTCCTCTGTATCAGCCACTCCCAGTAGGTCATACAGTTTAAGGATCAGGATCTGGGCCTCATTTGAGCAGTCTGCTACAACCAGCAGAGGTACTAAAGAGAGGCCCAGCAGCTCCTGGCTAAACATGAAGGACAATGGGTCCTCCACGGTGCTGGCAGACAGCAGCTCCTGACAGCTGACGTTCCCCTGCATGTGGACATGATGTTGAATATGTGCCTGAAGTTTTGCCCTGAGGACTGATATCATATGTTTAGCAGACTGGATTCTCTTCTCTGTTTCCACAACCACTGATACAGGATCAAGCTTTTCAGCAGATGAGAGACCAAGTTGGAGCTGGGACCGATGATCCTGTTTGGCCGAATCCTCTACATCTTCGTGGAAGTCATTTCCTGGAAGCTGAGTACTCCTTGGCATCAGTGGAGGTGGGACCCTGCACAAAGTCTGTTCATTCAGCAGGAGCAGGATCACAATGAGCCACTTCAATTTGGAGGACATCATCCCACTCCTTCTCAAAGACAGAGAGTATAAAGAACACAAGCCAAAAACAAACACAAAACAAGTCCTTCTTGTATTCATACTGAATAAATTATGTCTTTGAACACGTGAACTGGCATTTGCTTAATGTGCTGTAATTGTAAACTTTGTTGTGTTTATCTTATATTCATGCAGAGATTACAAGGTTGTTGCAGCAGTTTATCCAGACGGTTTTGTGCCTGACAATTTCTATGCAGACACCAAGCCAATACTACATAACTCATTAATACCTGTTGGATAGTGTAATTAATAATTATGAATTAATCTGCCTGCAAATCCGAAACATTCTGATGTAAATATGCTTTAAACACAAATACATAATGTAGAAAAAGAAAGCAAACTTTGTTTTTTTATGTTAAGACTTCTATATACTATAAGAGGATTATTACTGGTCCACACGACAAACAATCAAAAACAAATTTATAATGTGTTTTAACATTTTTTTGAAATGAAAGAAAGAATAGGGTTCTTAATAGGGAGCCCTTAAGCTGAGCTGAAATATTTTTCTGCACTGCAACAACAACAAAAATGTGTGTTCCCACACCTACAACTTCATTAATTTGTTCCTGCCTGTTTTAATCCTGTGACACCAATTTGCCCTCCACCTACCTTAACAATAATCAGCTCTGGAGTCCTGGAGTCCTGAGTATAGCAGTGTGATCAGGGTGGATTCAAGGTGTAGGATGCTATGTCCACTTTTACCCTGTTTTTTCAAAGCATCTATAGCGATCTTCTTTTTCTTTGCTTCCAATGAAAATCTCCGTCTGTACACATGACACCCCACAGCCCTCCCTCTGTCTCATCTGCCTTTCAGCCCCTCTTTTGCTTGGCCTCACTGCTCAACAGGGAGATCAGGGCTTGAATATTGATTCACGTGGGTAAAGTCCATGTGTTCTAAAGCTGTTTTGTTTGTCTGTCCTGCTGTCCTCTCATCTCCCCCATATCTTTGCTCCCTCTCTCGCAGCCACTAGGTTTTGTTTTTGACCCAGATACTTGAAAGAAATCTACCCTCATGCCGTGAGCCACATTTTCTCTTACACAGCTGAGCAGTGAAGTGAAGTAAAACAGGAAGCTTTCCGAGGTAAAGACTTCACTTGTTCACAAAATAAACTGACTGTGACAGTCTATGTTATCATTGGTGTATTTTTGTTTTTAACCCTCTAATCAGTGTCCCCAAATAGGGACGCCAAAGGGGTTTGTTTTTGGAATAGTAAGGCTAGTTGTGGGGAAAAACTATTTTTTTAAGAAGTTAGTGCTGTTGATGAGTAATTCCAGAAATGTTTCAGGGTTCAGTCCTGCCTACGTGGCAGGTTTGAATTTAATTTAATTGGACCTTGGTATGCATGGCACATTTGCTACAAATACTACTAACTGCACCTCAAGAAAAAATATACTTGTAGAAAATAAGTATTTTTAAACATTTTAATGAAAATCACAAAAGTAAAAAAACTTATTAACGTAATATGCCCCGATAAGGGTCTGGGGTTGAAATTTTGAATTTCCAAGTATTTAAATGAGTGCCCTATAAAAGGGTAAAGAGCCTGTCTCTAGGTTTTAACCTGTGTTCACTGTGAACTCTGTTTCCACTTCTATTCTTGTCCCTATTCCTGTCAGACATGTTTCTCTATACATCTGTGCTTTGCACTTCACATGTGAGACCATCTCATTAACAACCAGAGCCACAAAAATAGCCTGAAGAACCTTGGAGAATATGTCAGAGTCAGTAGAAATGTGACCTTACTAAACTGGAACTCAGATTAAGTCACTTCTAATACTTTAAGACAAAAAGACAAAGCAAATAATGTGTCAATTAAAATAAACTATTAATCTAAACTAGAACTACGCCAAACACAAAGCACCAACAGAATTACCATATGTGCACCAAAAAACCCATGTTAGACTTGATTTCTTTTGGAGTTTTATGGCTATGAGGAGATCAGCGAGAAAGCAAAGCATTATTCTAAGGGACTTTTCCCAATCTGGAAATGGGATTGTGGAGGGAAAAATCCTAATGTGGAAACTGTGAGGGGCCAGATAAAACAAGTTTTGTTGACTGATTGTTACCATGTTTTGATCATTAAGATCATCATGTTTAAACAAGCAAAGTTTAACTTGTACTGCATTCAGTCTGTCTCAATCAGTCTGCTCTCACCTGTTTCATTCAGTGAGCCAAGACATGAGGCAACACTCTGGGTTGGACGTTGGACTATGTGTTATTCATTAAATAATATTGTTAAGGATAATGCTGCTTAAGCAGTAATGTCTGAAGTGTAATAAGTTCAAGTGGCACCAGTTACTGGACAGGAATAAGCCTCTAGTGTCCAATCAAAAACCACCACAACATGTCATTGCAGGTTGACTGCACTGGCTTGATTAACCATCAGGGTCTTTGTCATGACACCAGCTGTCCCAGTCCAATTATCGTGTGTGAGTCTGTTGTATATAAAAATAGAAATGAATAACACGTGACTGCTAAGACTGAAGGTCAGAGGTCTAGAGTAGTAGAAGTTAGCAGATTGGATCATTATCACAAGCAATATGAAATGACTAGTTGTGAGACCATGCAGGTGAAAACAACACAAAAGCTTGGAAATGGACATTGAGCTGCAATGTTTTCAGTGTTTTGAGAAACCAAAGCATTTTTGTTATTTGAAATTAAAGTTACATCAACAAATGTGACAAAACTGGAATCTGAAGATATTACAGATTAAAAAAATACTAGAAGGTTGGACAGATTCAAAAAGGCATTAGAGGAGATCTGAACAGGCTAAATAACTGAAAACACCTGTGCCTTGATTGTCCTGTTATTTTACTGCACAGACATAAAAATACTGAAAATGAAAGTCCTGTTTTGCTATTGACAGCTTGCCCTGAAGTGATGGGGACAAAAGTGTTTTATTGTGAATGAGCAATGTCATGGAAAGTTTGCTTTCCCTAACAATGTTATCTATATTGTTCTTGTTAACTTAACTTGGATATAAAAAGAGTAAATGCTCGTAAGGTGTGTTTTCTACTTTTCTGACTTGTTGAGACAGCTGGTAGGAAGACACTGTTTGACTACTAACTAACTACTATCGAAAAAACAGAGATCTCTTCAGAGAAATGAGGGAACTGTCTTATGGACTCTTGAGAGGGGCAAGATGAAGGTTTGAGTGGTGGATGAAGCTGTAACTGGATCACAAACAAGTTCATTCAGAAAGTCTGACCAGTTGACATAGAGCTGTTTTATTACAGAGTTGAAAATCTCAGTAGTTTATACTGTTTTCACATTTTCATGTATTTACATTATTATATTTATTATTACAACAACAACACTAATCACCCTCTATACATCTCAACATGTGATAAAGGAACAGTTTTCTTTTTCTCAGTAGGGAACTTCTCATAAGATTATTAGGAAATTGTTGAAAAGTAAATATACATGCAGCATATTTGCTGTTGACTTCATGCATTAATCTATGAACAGTAACTCAGGTAGCCAAACGAGTTATTCTATTAGCTTAGTTGTAAGTTTAATGGATCAGTCACTGAATTGTTTTGTTGAAGTTTTGTAAATTATTATTGGACTAAAAGTGTTTTAAAAGTTATTTTACTTTTAGGCTTACCTAATGTTTTGCATCAAATTGAGGAAAACCAAGACTCTCATGGAAGAAATAATGTTGAGCCTGATCATGTAAATAGTTGACAGGTTCATTCTGTATCACACTGTGTGTCAATGTGTGAAACACAAGATACATTTGTGTAGGGGATGTTAGTACAGTAATATTTAATATTTTAGTATCAGTACGTCAGTGATTGTTCGCATTAAATCTGTCAAACTTTGATAGATGATATGCATATATTTGTCTGCTACAATTAAGACTCACTTGACATTTAGCCAACTCAACAATCACATTGTGTGAGCTTAAGTCGACTACAAAGTTTCATTGTTACAACCCACCCTGCCTACTGCCTATTTTTGTCCAGTCTTGTGTTTTATCTCAAGTACATGACCTTGTAACTTGCACTTGTCACTTGTTACTTGCACTTATATTGCAGTTTTAAATTTGTCTTTTAATGTTTTCTTTTAATTAATAGGCCACATACATAGTGCCTAGTCATACATGGAACCCTGCATTGGCGTTGTGACAGGGAAGGAATACAGAAGACAGATGTTGATGAACCTTTATATTTATATGTGTGTAATTTTAAAGAGAGTTAGAGATATTATGGTTTTAACAGTGGACGTGAGGAGAATTTAAAAATACGATTTGGTGTGTGTTACCTATTATTGTATAGTCCATAGCTGATTACATGCAGCTTATCTGTATGCCGAGCTTTTTTAGATATGAGTCATAGTTTGGATCACATTACTGAGATTTAGCCCAATGGCAGAGAGGTGACCTGAGCAGGGTGTAACCTGCCCCTCCCTGACAGCTGGGATTGGCTCCAACTTTGTGAAGATTATCAATAAAAGCAGTTAAGATAATGGATGAATAGACTTTTTAAAAACAAAAGATGAACTACATGAATTTTTTCAGGACAGTCCTGAAAATCCTCCCATTCTACTAAATCTTCATCTCCAGCTGCTCTGAAAACATGAAGGTCCTGGAGAGGCCTCAGGTTGAGACATCACCAGACTCACTACAGGTTGCCTATCGCCCTCAGGTTTAAGTAGATGATGGTATTGTTTACCTGCTTCACATACTATCTGATTTCCAGTGTGTTTAATACGATCCTTCAACAACACCTTCTCCATTCTGGGAGAGGATGTGGAGCAGTACAAATACCTGGGAGTTGATCTGGACAACAGACTGGACTGGAAATGCAACGCAGAGGCTGTGTACAGGAAGGGACAGAACAGACTTTACTACTCGAGGAAAGTCCTGTAATGTGTGCAACAGGATGCTGCAAATCTTTTACCTGTTATAGCCAGTGCACTACTCTGTACTGCTATCTGCTGGGGCAGCAGCATCAGACAAACAAACTGCACAAACTGATCAGGAATGCTGGCTCTGTGCTGGGGACTTTCTGGGAGCATTAGAGCAGTCGCTGGAGAGGGGGATGCTGCACAGACTGGGGTTGGTCACCTAGCTCTGGTTGGCATGGACTGTTCAAATATTAACAATGCTGTGGCTGCATTATTCCAGTGTACAATTTCTCTTTGAAGATAAAGCACAAAGGGACATTCTGCTACGATTGTTGTACTTGCCTCTGAGGTGGGGGAGCAGCAATAACTCCAAAACCAAAGAGTACACATGTAATTCCCTTCACATTCCATACACTATATTTATTATACAAGGGAACCAAAGTATTCTGTTTCTATGCTGGTACACAGTTACAAACAAATACAATAAAATTAGAGTAAAGTGCAATGCTACACTACCCAAAACTCTAAGTAAAACAACTTCTGATCATTCGTCATCTAATCTAATCTAATACAATCTAGCTATAAAGCCTAAATTTGGGTGTGAACCAAAGAGTAGTGCTACAATTGTTTTTTTATCTTACTGTCCAGAAATCACATTACATGCAGCAGAGAAACTACCTCTCTAACCGTTATTGTACTGTGCAATTGTTTTCTATTTAAAATCTTTCAATGCACTTTTAATTACCATATGATGAAGACTACAAAACTACACACGACTGCACCCTCTGATGTCTTCGTGCAAACAATACAAAATTACTGGAAGCTGTTATGAGTCATCTGCCAACAATTATTATTACACCAACTGAAACCTTTGCACTTTGCACAAAAGGAGACTAACAAATGTTTGTGCTGTGTTGCTGAAGCTGCAGCACTGAAGAGGTTTGGTGACGTGGATTATGACAGCTTCATCAGTCTGATGAGGAGAAGTGCTGCTCAAGGGTGTTTTCTGCAGTACACACCTATAGCACCAAATATCCTTTAAGCAAGAGTGTCTTGTCATCTAACCTGTAACTCCCTCTGTAGGCCACAGAAGCACCCCCATGATAAAATAAAGTACAAACCTGAAGAAGAATTTATTGACTAGTATTTTTCTGTAACAGCCTCATAAACAGCTTTCTGATGTCATCTTATGCAGGGCGTGTGAATGTCATCCTCGCTAATCTGATGGGGAAGTGAGTGACTCCAGCAACGGTGATAGCACATGTCCCACAGCACTCTACAGGTTCATCTTACACTTATCATCTTTTCACTGAGGCTATTAAAAAGACAAATATACAGTTGCGTACACCATGTTTTTATCAACGCAAATAAAAACTCACAGTTTTACAAACTCGATAAGGCTGATTTTTGTTTTATGTTATGAACCTATATAACTTGTCTAATAATAACACTGACAGGGACATTTTAAGGTTGAACTACACTAGTAATGAGTCCAGACTGCACACTGAAGTAGACAAACATCATCAGTGTGGTGGTTCTTCACAAGTAAACCTGGACAGAGCTGTTGCAACACACACTGGTGGAGGACACAAGCAGCAGCTGTGTTTTCCACAGTAGTGTCTTAATGTCAGCTGCACTTAAGAGTCCAACACATTATCAGTCACCAGATGTCTAGATGATATCTGGTGAACTGGCTATGTAATGGCAATCCTTTTTATAAGCTAGCAAACAAACATTATGTTTGCTGCGACATTTTAATTAACAATTATGACACCTACAACACTACAATCTGTGATAAGATCTTATCAGCTGTTCTCGGCTTCAGGCCAATTTGATAATAATTCATCCTCCAAGAAATGTACGTGCCAAAGATTATCAGTATACATAGTAAAGATAGTGCATATGGCAGCAGAAGACGTCAAACCTCAAGAGATTAGCTACCAGATCTCTTCACAGTACCTGGGAGAATCTGAAACTGATTGTCTCCTGTTCTGTGACACTCCCAAATCATTTCCCTGATATAACGTGGTGATATTATGTCGCCACTAGAAATATGTAAACGTGTCCACTTCCTACACTGGTTACTGTGCCTTCTGTAAGATATGTCTAACTTCCTCATATTACCATCACAGGCTGTTACTCCTTCAGCCTCTCACAGTGCGGACAAACCCATCTTTAATCAACAGAATCGACAAGGTTTACAATAAAATATGCATTTATTTATAGTGACTGAAATACCATCCAATGAAAACGATCTTGCACACTGAACATGTACTTCCTCACACACTCACACAAACTCATTTACACACTGAAATTGATCAACACCAACAAAAACACTTTTAACATATAAATATAAGACTGTGCACCTTCGCGTTCCTAAAATTTGAATGTTGGTGAAGTTCGTTGAGGACTGGATGTGTTTTATCATCACCAACAGAAACCAGATGTGGTGATTATTGACAAGGTGTTTGAGTAATGTGACATATTAATCAAGTTCTTTGCTACCAAAATATCTGAGATGTTCATTCACTTGAAAACAAACTAGTGCATTCATATCCTAAGAAACTATATTGTAACATGCTGATTTGGTTAAAAGGAATGCTTTCCATCTTAGTACAAAACAGAAATCAAAAGGAAAAAAAAAATGAGTGTAAACACCTACAAAAAATGCATTTCAACAGGCATTAGTTTCCATAGCTCAAACATTTTTAACTTCAAATGAGAATAACATTTTAAGTGGTTAACAATTTAAAAAGAACAATTAAATGTGCCTTAAAATTTCATATAAATGACAAATGTTTTTGGTTTGAATCAAAACCTGCCTGACTGCTGAAGCCATTTAATTCATTTGGTAATTACAGTATTTCAATAAACTACGTCTTTGTTTGGTTATAAAGTAAATGTAATGAATACTTTAATGAATACTTATAGTGGACCAACAACAAAATAAAGGGGTAAGAAAATACACATTACTGTGAAAAAAACTAAATTGTATGAAAGTTAACAAAAAGCTGTCATGAACCAGTCCACCACTGACTCGCCCATATTACAAACTCAATACATTGGAAGATTTTTTTAAAAATTATATGTAAAAGCATCAGTCTCATCATAGTAATGTCACAGTGCAAAGTTGAGTGTGCAGCTGATGGCTCATACAATCTCAATTTACAAGGCACAAGCTAATGGGTGTGTTAGGGGAAGATGCAGGGAGCTGTGAAGTGTGTGGATCCAGGGCCAGATTCAGGAAATACAAATAGAAATATATGTGACATCTATGTGCCATGGATGGTTTGGAGCAAATATGTCCAACCACCAAAGACTCCATGTCTGTGAAGGTTCGTTATCCAGGTCATGGTTATCCCAAAGGTTCAAAGGTTAACAGAACCTTTGGGATAACCAAAGACTTCACTAAATGAATGTTTGAACAGCATCAACGTTCCCTAGACGGTCTCCAAAACCACAGTGAACGAACAACAGTCTGCTCCATTAATGTGGTACGATCCCTCATGGAACGCTTGAGCTGGACTCAGCAGGCACGTAGTACAAGTTAGAAGAAGGTAAGAAAGGAAGAAAACGTTACCAAAATAAAATTTTTACTGGCGCTGGGAAATACTGGTTGATAAGGATTCGAATGTACTTCAGTTAGTTTATACATAGAGCCAACACAAAGCTGTTCCCAACCTTTATAGAAGACACCTGAATGTGAAGCCACCTCACAAACCTGAAAAAACAGGTCATAAATCACCCCACATCACGAATCAAGTCTGAAAACCAGTCGCAGTTCAATTTGATGCCAGTCTTTCCGCTTGAGAGTTGTCGGGCAAGGCCGTGTATGTGGAGAAACTTCAGATCAAAGTGGACAGATCCTCTCTACTTCTGTAGAACTATGAGCCAAGATCATCAGAATGAATAACAAAATACCTGAAACACACATTCCCTATTTCCATAATGACAGTCTTTCTTCATACACACTGTGGTATTGTTATTTGCTCACTGGGGCAGCAGGAGGGTGTTCACCAGCCGCAGGAGGAGGATCTGCATCCTGTCCCTTGTCATTGCTGGGCAGATCACTCCCTTCTCCTTGCCCTTTCACCTGAGATGTCTGCTCATTTTGTACCTTGGAAGCATCCCATGAACCCAGTTGCTCTAAACTGTAGCCTCGTGGGTAAGGGGGCTGGTAACGGTGTCTATAACCAAAGGCACGCAAGTGATAGGTGTAGTACTCCAGTAAATACATGTTTTCAGCATTTACGTAGTGAAAGGACACGGACACATCAGAGCAGCAATTTGGACCCTGGGGAAAAAACACATACACAAATTAGTGGTTATGCACTATCACAGACACAAAGCATCACATTTTCTATGTGAACAAATCTGCGATGAGGACATTTCTGTGCCTGTCACAGGGTTATTAATCCATTCAACAACCAAGTCACATCTGCTAAGCCTTCAGTGGAATTACAACTTTACCATCCCCTCAACAAACAAATGAAGAAGAACCTCTTTGTTAACAAGGATATAATGTTGAAAGGATATGGTCACCTAGCTTTGGTTGACACAGGTTGTTCAAATATTAACAATGCTGTGGTTGCATCATTTTAGTGTACAATTTCTCTTTGAAGATAAAGCACAAAGGGACATTCTGCTGAGAGTCTTGTACTTGCCTCTGAGATGGGGTAGTAGCAATAACTCCAATACCAAAAGCTCTTAGGGAACTTGGCAGTGAGGTGCTGCTCAGGTACAAAGGGATGAAATGTCTCCCTTTGCACAGTGTCCCTGGAGTCTCCTGCCAGCACACCAACCTTCTCCATGCACTGCCCCATTGCCAGGTCCTCAACAGAAGTAGTGTGAGTGCACTGTTTGTTTTTAAAACCTTCTACAAACCGACGCAGAGCCTCTCTGCTCAGCACATAGCCTGCTCCACCACTCATGTAGCCCTGCTTGGTGTACGGCTTGAATCTTCGGCCAAAGTAAATCGGCTCCTCCGGGGTGTAGTTTGCGAGAACCCACCGCAAGTTGTCTACAATTACGTAAGTGTCATCATCGGCCTTCAGGAACCAGTCAGCCTCGTGGGCATGGTGCTCGTAGGCATAGTGGAAGGCCCGGATGGTTTTCCAGTACAGCTGATCCCGACCTTCCTTTGTACCTAATCCCACTGTGGGGAAGTCGGGGTCATCCACAGAGCTCATGAAGACCACAACATTGCAGTGGCGACTCCACGTGGACTTCACGTGGCGAGCCTTTGTCTCCAGGTTGTTGGGTCCAGTCATCACCCAGCAAAGAATGCGCACTTTTTTATAGAGCTCATCAGCCATGCGACTATCCTCACCTAGTACAGAGACGCCAACATTAGAATTTACACAGTCAACTCCCCATAACAAGTATTTTAAACTCCACTGAAGAAGAAAAGCAAAAACAGAAGCACTTTAACCACAGAGCTTATGGAGGAGAAAAGACAACGTTCAAAAGAGGAAAGAAATGGCATTGCCACTGTTGTGTTGGCTCCAGGCACTCAAATATATGAATATGGGAAAGTTATAACATTTGTTTTACATTACTGTCCAGTATTTAGCTCACTGGATTTCAGCATTTGATACAACAAACCCAAGAGATAAATACTTGCACGTACTGTGCCCATGTATTACAGGTAAATAAAAATACTTCCTGGTAAACTGCTTTTAATTCAGTAGTGATTCCCTGCACTTTCCGTACACTATATTTAGTATACAGGGTACAAAGTATTCTGTTTCTATGCTGGTACACAATTACAAATAAAATCAAATTTGAGTAAAGTGCAATGCCACACTTCCCAAAACTGTAAGTGAGAGAACTTCTGATCATTAATAATCTAATCTAATCTACCCTAATGTAATCTAATCTAGTAATATGTCTACATTTACTCAGTTACTCTGTTAGGTGTGAACCAAACAGTAGTGCCACAATTTTTTTAATCTTACAACTGTACAATGGAATGAAAATGGTCATAACACACAGTTTGGTCTCATAGGGAGGCACATACCGTAAGTTAATATGTGTGACAGTCATTCAAAGGTCCAGCAAGGAAACAATAAGAATGTGGTAAGCTTTGTTTGAAACTTGTTCTTGCCAAAGGAAGGAAAAGTTCTTATCAGCACTGTTAATCCACTGTCAGTTAGCAGATTGTAAGGACAGATAAACCTATGTTTGTTAGTTTAATTTAAAGTTTTGTCCTTTGTATTATTTGGCCATCACGCCCCTGTCTTTTGTGTCTGTGTGTGTGTGTGGACATACACGTTTGTAAAACTTTTAAAAACCCAATAGTATGTGAGGAACAAAAACAATGATCACAAATTCGGGAGCTGACTTTTAATCTCCAGGATAACCCCTGGTAAATGATTACAATATCTTCCATGTGGCTTACCTGTGTGGTGAGGGTGTTTCAGGTTGAACAGTGCAGACCTGTCTTTTTTCCACATCCTCTCCTCTTCCTCATGCTGGTGCTGATAGTCATGAAGTTTACTGCCCTGCTGAGCCTCCGCAGACCGCTCAAACCACACCTGCCGCAGAAACAGGTACAGCGTCAAGATTCCCACCACGAAACCCGCATAGAAGGAGAACCTGGATCCGAGGGCCTTCATGCTGGATCAGGTGTATCACCGTCTGTTGCTCAACTTGGCAGGTGCTGAATAAAAGAGAAAGCAGGAGGGCTCAGGAACCGGTTTCACCACAGGTATGACAGAGGCGTTCAGTGTGTACGTTACGTCCTGTCCTTTAATCACATGCGTGACGGCTTGTATGACATTAAGGTGTGGTTTAATGTTACCCACCAGTGGTACCGTAGACACCATAGCCGCCCTTTAATGTTAAACGCCTAGTTCAGCATAATTAGAAAATAGTCAAGCAACTCTAAAAAGCTATAGCAGAACCAACTGTAACCGCGACGTATCGACGTATTTCCTCTGTGGGATAACTTAGCTCACTAACTTAGCTTCGCCAAAATGCTGCTAACGCTTAACGTGGCAAAATAGCGACCGAGCCAACAAAAACGTCAACTAAATAACCTCCCGTGAAGAAAAGCATAACTATACTGGCAGTGTTTAGTCGCTGGCCTGGGTGTTGTGATAGTTGGTGTTAGCTAAGCGGCTACTCCGTTATCCGACTGACTGCAAACGTCATAGCTTAGGCTGCGTTCAGTGGCACAGCGACGGTCGGATATTTTAAACTTCTTTAGCAAAAGTGTGGGTCTCGAACCAGGAAATACCGTCATTTTCCTTTTTAATGAGAGAAAATAAACAGGGGAATGGTAGATATTTTATAACCAGTGTTACTTTAAGTTTTACATTCATAAATGTACATTTTGGAACAGTCTGACATCTTTAGTAAACACCCAAGGTCCAACTTGGGTGTTTTATTAGAGTCATTGTTAGCCTTTGCCTAATGATAAATTCTGCCTATTTCACAAGAAAAGCGCTGTGTCTGCAGAAGAGACAGTACAGTCACATGCACAGATGTTACAATAGTTCACTAACAGCTAGATTCACTTGCACTCTTGTTCCTTCTGAATGTTTGAGCAGTCCTTTATCTGGAAATGCTTCAGATCTGAACAAGTTTTAAATGATGCAGCCCTGCAGTGAAAGTCTCACACATTGGAACATGTCAAATCAGGTGACTCATGCCCTGTTTACTTTGTGCTAATTTGCCACCAATCAATTCAAATATATTCACAAGTTCACACTATTATTCAAAAACTGTACAAACTGAGCCTTTTTATTGGCATCTCTGAAGGATCCTTAGAAAAGCTTTGTATGGATTCATCAGTGTGGTCCAAGTCAGCTGGTAAATAAACTCTAATAAACCAGTTGTCAGATGTGACAGATGTGGTGTTTTTTGGAAAATGATTCCCCAGCTGGAGGTAAACTGATAAATCACAACATTACAACAAATCTATCAATCTAAAACCATTTAGGTTTAAAACTATCATTTGCTAAGAAACAACCACAAAATGGAATTGACCCTCATCACTGATACATGCTATGAATACACAATATTGTTTGAAATATTGTTTCAATATTTGGTTTGTGCCTATTTTAAACCCATTTTAACAGCTTAAAACAAGTAGCTCAAAAACCTTACCAACATGGTAAACCAACAGAGGTGTTAACAATACCTGCTTACAGACTATATTCCAGCAGCTGACAAAATGCACTTGTCATGTCACACCTTGTTAAGTCTGTTAAATAGAAGGCATGCCTTGAGGGTGTTGATGTACAAAAGGAGACAAAAGGAGTCTAATATGCACAATAATCCTAATTATAGGATAAAGCTATAACATAATTATATATGTGAATGCTGTCCATTATTTGGTATTCTTTTATTTAAAAACAACAACAAAAAAACTAAAAGAGTGAGCAGATCAACGAACAAGGCAGCTCAGACAGACTTTTGCAAGACTCTGAAGATGTACTGGTATTCCTAATACAGTAACACAGTCCCATTAAAAAACAGTCTTATTCCTCTACAGTAAGTCGTTGTAGTTTACAAAAAAGCGTGCAGCTGAAACGTAACATTTGTGCTTGTTAATGAAAGGTTGAATACTTCTTTTCAGGCTGAATGGTGTGGCTGGGCCTGTATCGCAAACTTCAACAAAGCCATGGTGTGTTTAGGTTACCTGCCAGCCTTCATTGCACTAGTGATTCTGGACAACCAGTAACATGACCCTGATTATCAATAGTCTCAGTTTCTTCTGGGTTTTCCTGTTCAGCTCTTTTAACGAGGCAGTCAGATTGTTTTATGAACTGAGTTAGAACAACGTAGCTTCTAAAAAGATAAATTCAGTGTGATAAGTAAAGAAACGCACCCAAAATGACTGAAGCTTCTTTTCTACATGCTCCTGCTTCACCTTGAGTCTTTGTTCACAGTTTTTTTTTGGGGGGAATTTTTCTGATGATTCAGATCCACAGTGAAACAAGTTTCATATAAAATATTAGACTGTCACATATTTTAACACATTTACTCAGGCAACTCATGTCTTACTTTGAGCTAATATACAACAGATCATTTCAAAAACATATATATGTAAT
>OMLM01019978.1:160306-179780 GCA_900302695.1 Helostoma temminkii | reverse complement strand
GGTTGAAAATCAGAAAACAATTGAAAAGGTTTCAGAAAAAATCTCTGGCATCCTGCCTGACCTCGAGCACAAGGACAAAAGTAGAGGTTCTACACTCTGCAGATCACACCAGACCCTTTTCTCATTTGGCCAGCAGAAGACAGCTGGTCAGTTGCTGCAGAATTTCTCCTCAGGCTAAGGGGAGGGGGTCAATATGTCATGACAAGTCCAGCCACGTCCACCAGGTCCCACAGGCTGTGGCTGGACATATACCTGTCTGTAATCACTCCCAAAACACAAGTTTTAATAACTAAAAGTAGCTTGTTTCAGTTTCTAGAATATTAAAGTCATGGAGTGAAAACACATTATATCTAAAACCTCATTTTAGAGAAAACAGAAGCACCTCAGATAAAATCATGTTAACCTAGTTTGTAAATGTCTGAGGAGGAGACAGGAGACAGAAAAGACAGAAACTGCTCATTTCACTGTATCATGACCACATGACAAAGGCTAAAGGTTGATTTTACATCCTGTGTGAGAGATCCCCATCCTGTTGTAAATCTGAGAAATACCACATATTTACTAATTACAGAGAGCGCTCCTGGAAAGTGTTTCCATCTCCACATTGCATCTGATTGTACTTTTGTTCCTACAGACAATGTTCAGTAGCTTTTGCCCAACTAGTTTCTGTTTTAATTTTCTAGTAGATGTAGCCAAAGGACATAACAACCTTGTCTCTGTGGACATTTCTGGACAGAGTGGGGTCACAAAAGAAGAGCTCATAGAGACAGACACTGACAGCAAGGCGAGGGTCTCATTCGTAATAATAATTCAGAACATGTAATCAGTTATTTGAAATGTTACGGTATCTCAACCACCTCTGTCTTCAAGTGTTTAACAATGTCATTGGTCCCTTTCTTTCTCTAACAGAATGGCTTGGACGGTGGTTTACTCACATTGCATATGAGCTGTCTCATTACTGTTTATAGACATAAATCACAATCACAGTGAAGCCAACACTGTAAGCATTACAAACAAGGCATCAACAACAAGTTCCATGTAACACATAACATTAAGGCCAAGTTCAGTAGACACAAACAGCTGAGCTGCCGTAACACTCCAGCAGTAAATGTCATTCATTTTCTAATCATTAATTTTCTATCACTAATTTTCTGCATTTGTTCTAACAACAGATGTTACAAATACATGCACATAAACACCAAACCTTTGTGAATTATAGAATGAAATAAAATGAATATAAGCTAATAAAACGAATGTTGTAATAAATGTCATATCTAAAACACAATATGTTTATATTGTTTGGATGACTACTAGTACAGTCAACGATGCAGCACTGATACAAATAGCTCCTATACTTATTAACCATTATAATATTATTATTTAGTCTTTTAGAAACCCTCTGATTAGCTCATTAACCAGGACTCTCACAGCTCTAAATGAACAGCTACAGCAGCAGTGTAGAGAAGAGTCGACCTAACAGTTTATCAGTCCATATTTGGAGCCAGACATGTAGTGACTGGTTTAAGAGATAATTCTGAGAATATTATCAGATCTTAACACACCCCGCTATAAACTTACATTTACTGACGTTGCAGGTTTCACATTAGTCACGTGCAGGTCTATTTTAGACAACACATTTCTGAACTCTCTGCTATACTGAGCTTTGTGATATGATCTATGTCATAAAAAGCTTATGATACTTACATCAATAACAGAGTTAGTACAGAAAACTATTATACACTAAAACTACAAATTACCCGGCATTGACCAGGAGTTCAACAACAATCAGAACCTAAAGTATTTTTTAAGAAGAAAAAAAAGACTTCATAAAATGATTTAATGTTCTGTTTAATTATACATTCTTTAAACACAAAATGCTAACTCAAATGGATATTAAGGTTTTTAGAAGAATATCATTTCCTACTTTAGACTGAAGAGCTAATAGGAAGTTCGAGTTAATTCTGGTTACATTTATTTATGAAAAGGCATCACAGGAAGCACTTGGGTACTATGTAACGTGTAACATTTGGTGCCTTAATATGCAAACAAAGGCAGAGCAGGTCTGTCAGAGTTACGTTCAAGGGGAATATAGTTAAGGTTATGATTGAGAAGTATGCCAAGAAAACTGAGTAGATCAAAAACACCTTTTTTTATTTAGATTTCTGCATGGTTCACAGAACAACAACAAGGTCGTCTTTCGAGGTATTTTTGTCTTAATTTGACAGAATTAGTAAGGAGGCAGGGAGGACACATGGGAGAAGACAGCAGGGTATGGCAAACAGCAAAGATCCCCAACCAGTCTCAAACTGGGGACAAATTAAGTGGCATGTGCTGTAATAATTCAGCTACAACAGAGAGACAACGCAGTCTTTGACCACATGGTGTATATTGCCACCACTACAGTCCCCAGATTTCACCTGGAGGCTGTCCACTCTGTCTCACAAGCCTTCCAGAGGTGGGGAAGACGTGGTGCTAGAGCTTGATGAAACACCCAGAAGCTACAACAAACAATGGCTCAGTTTCACACATCCTTCCCAGAGTGCACTCTGCAGAGTCTGTCACTACTACCTGCTGTACTGAAGCGTCCTCTTAGTGGCTTTCATTAAAGTTGCTACTGTGTTTATTCCTTGCAGTATTGTGAAAAGGAACATAAAATTGCCCCTCATGTGGTTTTATCGTGTTCTGCTGCCACCAAGTGGCCAAATAAATCAAACAATGCAGCTTTAACTCAATAGTGTCTCCTGTCACAGAGCCACTGTGACTTTATATGAGGCTACAGGTAGTGAAACAGACAACAAAACAGCCAGTCAGAAGAAACTGTATTTCTTCAGTAGATTATACAGATATAAAGTAATGTCCACTCTCTCTCTCTCTCCCTGTGTGTGTGGGTGCTGCTTCCTGCTGGTGGAGCATGTAGTAACCTGTGGTGTCTGTGCTCAGTGGCAGCCTGGTTATCTGTCAGCAGCACGTCTCACCACATGTAAGGCTGAAGGTGTTAATGCGATGAACCGGGAATTTATTGATCATGGCTAACCTGCGGATTTTGTTAGCCGTCGTGGTTGTCCAAGCTGTCCTGTACGGACCCTGCGAGTGTGAGTAACGCATTGTTTGTTTTGTTTATCAGAAGCCGAGCTCCGCTGTGACTGTGGAGCTGAGTGGGTTAGCTAGCTGCTAGCATTAGCTAAGCTTAGCTGTGTTAGCTAGCCTAGCCGGACGGCAAATTGAATTGACACATTTATAGAAAAACAGCTCACCCCTCTGTAATATACACACGAATGCTGTTTTGACACCTTTCATGTGAATGTACTAAAACACAATGTCTCACCGCCTTTCTTGCTGTCGAGCTAACGATAGTTAAGCTAGGTTTGTCTGAAAAAGCATCAACTCTTATTTTGCTAAAAATAGAATAAAAACAACTTAACTTTGCATCTGTGTATTAATTGTGCAATCTGTGGCGTAGATAATGATACCCTGGAGATATTATTTTATGTGTCAACATTTTAAAGTATCAAATGTTGATGTGGCTGGACCAGCTCATATTACTCGTAAGCTCTCGTCTTGTATACAACACATAGGAACATGTATGTATGGAGTTTACACTCCTTTCACTATGTTAAGACGGATATCTAACACATGTTAATATTGTATATTCACCTAAGTTTAGCAGTAAGTGACAAGATCATTTACCAGCTTGTTTGGGGCATGGTGAGTGTTCACTCATTATCTCTAGTAGTTTTCATTAGTTTAACATTAATCCATTTTTATTTAAATAGTATTAGAATATTTTAAACTGTCATATAATAATATTTGTGGCATTTCATCTGATGTGGAAAGTAACATGAGGAGTCTCAGGTCTGGTAGAACGAGCTTAAAAAAATCAACCACCCAGTGTAGGATTGTCTGTAAACATAAGAGTTGAGGTGACTAATGTTCAGCAGACAAAGAAGCACAGATACAGATAGCTGCTACTGTTGATAAAAACTATTGACAAATCACGAGGCCAATGTATCATCTGACAAAATGAAAAGTGGAAAGTTTTCCCTTTCTTTTCCTTCAAAAATCATAACCATACAACACATTCTTTCGTATCCCACACAGGGCAAGGTAATGTGCACATTCGATGTGCAGTATAAACATCTTGCTTAAATTGTGGCTCCACAAAATACACAGCCACTCAGTGTTGTTGTGTCGAGGCTGAACAGAAAACCTGTACCAACAATAAGCCTGTTTTCCACTGGTTATATGCGTAACTTTTTAATAGTCTGATTGATTGTAACCACTTTTGTTTTTTTAAACACTAAGTATTATACTCTTGCCTTTTACCACTGTAATTAAACTCTTGGTTTTATTGCAGTTGGTTTAGGGGGTTTTCATTTCTGATAATTGTTTTTACTTAGCTTCTGCTTTGTGGTTTCAGCCCAGTGCAGATTAATTGTTCACTATTAATAGCTATGGAAAGTCTGAAATCTCTGTCTTAGTGTTTAGTCAGCATTGACCTTCCTAATTTTTACTGTGGTTGTTTTGTTTGTCATACTTGACCACCAGTTTCTGCCTCGTAGGTGGTGGAAATGTGTGAGTCAGTACCACAAAAGATGTAAATGTCTGTTTTCTGCATTTACTGTAGATGACACTGAAGTTCAGCTACATGTTTGTGTGTTTTTCGTTGAAAACATCCACCAAACCTGTTCTGGCAAGATCATTGTCATCTGAGAAATCCTATGGGGTTTTTGAGAATTACTGGAATGTCAAATCACATGTGTGTCTTAATAACATTACTCATTTACACAGAGGAAGTCTCAGTCTCCTGTTAGTGCAATAACAGTCACAGCTGGTCATTTAATCTCTACTCCTACATGCTCTCACATAAACTCTCCACCCATCCTCCCAAAGCCCTTGCCACTCTTACTCCGGTACTCCACCTCTAACACTTCCTCTACTTCCTAACCTCACTAATGCCATCCTCCGTCTCTCTATGTACAAGTTCATCTTTGCAAGACTAATCAGATTATTTTTTCCCTGCTACAGAATGTTTTTCTTCAGTTTGTCACATAGTGAATCTGATACTGCCCTCTGGTGTACTTGATGTGTACTTTAATGATCTGTACAGCTGAGAACTAAATAGTGTAGTGGTTCTTAAGCCTGGTTCTCACGGCAACCAGTCCTGCTTGTTTTCCAACTATCCCTGTCTTGCCCACTGCTGATCACCTGGATCAGGTGTGTTTGGGCAATCAGAAGCTGTAAGTGCAGGAATAGTTGGAAAACAAGCAGGACCGGGTGCCATGAGGACTAGGATTGAGAACCACTGATTTATTGTACTTGCATCAGTCTGATGTTTTGCAACAGTATATTTACAGCATGCACACACACTATTCATTTGCAGTGCTTGTTGGTTAAAGGTTATGCATATTTTTCTATTTCATACTGTTTCCTGACTCTTTCCTCCTCTGTCTCTGCAGCGCTTTGGTGTAACTGCACCACTGCCCAGTGTCAGAAGAATGGCTCCCGATGTGAGACCGATGGGGCCTGCATGGCTTCCACCTCTTTGATTGATGGCCAAGAGCAGCACATCCACATCTGCATCACACGGGACAAGCTTGTGCCCCCTGGACAGCCTTTCTTCTGCCTCAGTGCAGAGGGCTTGCTCAACATACGCTGCTGCTACACCGACTACTGCAACAGTATTGAACTCAAACTACCCTCAGGTGAGAACTGCCCACATCTTAACTGTGTAGGATAAATTGCACATAAATAAACAAAATAATAAACTCCAGACCAGGTAGGAAGGTGCAGTAAGTAAGTTGAGGGCTGAGGACTTTAACTATGTGTGTGAGTTGCCTTATAACATATATATATCTATATATGACATACATTCATACATTGTCTGTGATGCCATTTAGCTCCTGTTAAGAATCTCCTACACTCCTATTGTAACTCATGTTTAGACAAAAGTTTTATTCTAACATCCATTGTGAAGCAGTTCTTATCAAGGACAGAAGTGTGTGCCAGTTGTTACTGTTTTAATTTAGTATGGTCCTCTTTCAGTGCCAACCACATCAGGACCAGGAGGAGGCTACGGCCCGGGTGGGACATGGGGCCTGGTGGAACTAGTGGCTGTAATCGTAGGGCCACTGTTTCTGCTGTGTCTGCTGCTGTTGGTGGGTTTGTTCCTGTATCAGTACCACCGGAGGGCCTACAACCACAGACAGAGGCTGGAGGTGGAGGACCCCTCCTGTGACCACCTCTACCTGGCTAAAGACAGGACTCTGCAGGACCTAATTTATGATCTGTCCACATCTGGTTCAGGCTCTGGTTAGTGCACAATGCAACAGCAATAATCTATCTCATTCAACATTAATGTTACATGTCACAACAATGTTGTCAATTTTAGATCACATTTATATCATTAAGCCTGCTGATGACTAGTTTTCATTCTTATCATTTCTGAGCAGGTCTGCCTCTTTTTGTCCAGCGGACTGTAGCAAGAACGATTGTCCTGCAGGAGATCATCGGAAAGGGGCGTTTTGGGGAAGTGTGGCGAGGACGTTGGAGGGGTGGAGATGTGGCAGTGAAGATCTTCTCATCTAGAGAGGAGCGTTCCTGGTTCCGTGAGGCTGAAATCTACCAGACTATCATGCTTCGCCATGAGAACATCCTGGGTTTCATCGCTGCTGACAACAAAGGTATGTACCTGTAACATCCCAACAATTTACTATTTGGGTGCACTGGTGTTTTATGTTTTATTTGTTGTGTAATCCATTCTAAAGTAAAAATCTCTTGAGTATCTCTTGTATTTCTCTGTTTTGCTCAGACAATGGCACGTGGACCCAGCTTTGGTTGGTGTCAGACTACCATGAGCATGGTTCTCTTTTTGACTACCTGAACCACTATTCCGTTACTACAGAAGGAATGATCAAACTGGCCCTATCAGCTGCCAGCGGGCTGGCACATCTGCACATGGAGATTCTGGGAACTCAAGGTATTGTTTGTTTAAATATGCGTTTATGTTTAAACAGTGGTTCATCCTTCCTGACTTCCACCTTTAATAAATATGATACAGTACATGTGGTTTAGTTTTTATTATTTTATTCACAGTCACAGTTATGACTCACACAAGTCAAGTCTGCGTTTTTAATTTCCCTTTGAAACTGAAATGCTGTTTGGTGGTTTTTCCATTAGGTGCCACGTTTTTTTTGTTAAAGGAATATGTAGTCTACAGTTTTAACATAAATACAAATAAAAAATACTGATGAACTGAAAATATTAGTATGAACAGTGCCTCCCACACAGGGCATCTCTTTTATCGGAAGACTCTGATGCAACTGGATTGGGTAAAAACAGTCACAACAGTATGTAGTATTTGATTTGATGTTATCCACAATAAAAGATTAATTGTGTGGACAAAATATGTTTGCAATAAATTACACATTTTCAAATACCACATATAGACAAAATAGAAAAAATTAATTTTGTGTTTTATCGTTGGAGGGGTCTCTAAATATTGCAACATGTCAGTTTCAAAAACGTAAATGATGACAAACCTGTCAAAAACAGAAGTGGGAAGTTTGCGCTAAGCTGTTATGAATCGTTTTCCGATCATACTGATGTGTGCCTTCATATTGGCCAAGGGAATTTATTTGTGATCTCATGCTTTCATGGTAAAAAAGCAGTTGTTACAGTAAAATACATGACTGATCTGCACCAGACAGCTTTAACTGTTGAAACAGTAATTGTCATTTTATTTTATCTGCTGAATCTAATTAAATAAGAAGATACAAGTGGAACCGAAGACATGTTGTTCTACAAATGGAGGAATGTCGCGTTTTTATTTGTACGACCTTGTAATTAACATGTTAAACAACAAGTTTGATACAGAATTAATGTGTGGTTATGTCTTGACAGGAAAGCCGGGCATCGCCCACAGAGACCTGAAGTCCAAGAACATCCTTGTGAAGAAGAATTTGAACTGTGCCATTGCTGATCTGGGCTTGGCCGTCCGTCACGACTCCACCACAGACACAATCGACATTGCCCCCAATCAAAGAGTGGGCACCAAGAGGTCTGTGCGAACATACACTCCAACTGACACTGACTTTCTCGCAGATATGTCATCTTTCCCATAATATCCTTTAATTTTGAACATGGTTACAGTCTGGGGTTGTTTTTATGTCTCACAGATACATGGCTCCAGAAGTTCTGGATGAGACTATCAACATGGGACACTTTGACTCATTCAAATGTGCTGATATCTACGCTTTAGGGTTGGTCTACTGGGAGATTGCACGTCGCTGTCACAGTGGAGGTCAGACTATTTAGTTTTCACTCGGAATAGTTGACTGGTGGTGTTTACATTTTCTAAGTGGTAACAACTGAGATCGCTGATCTAACCAGAACTCTATCCTGTGTGATCAGGTATCCATGAAGAGTATCAGCTGCCCTACTTTGACCTGGTACCTTCTGATCCTTCCATAGAGGAGATGAGAAAGGTGGTGTGTGACCAAAAGCTACGACCCAACATCCCAAATTGGTGGCAGAGCTATGAGGTGTGAAATTGCATGTTGTTACTCTGAACTCTTTTCGGGTTTAATAGAACCTGTATTTTGTCTTTGTAGTTTTACACATATATTTTTAAATGAATTTTTAAAAAAATGCAATGTAATACTGTATATAGGTGGCTCAATGGCAGTCTAATAACTTAACTGATCATTAGAAAAGCCTTACGTTAGCACAGATGAAAAAGCGTGTGTTGATTCACAAATGACATTAAATCAGAAGCATGGAATAAAAATAATAACATAACAGTAGAAACATAAATATACAATAATTATTTTATCATAGATTTATCAAAAAATGTTTGCTTATGTTATTTGTTTTATGTTAAACTATGACTGTTTGCTATTAGATTATTAGATTATGTGAAGTTCTTACTAAATAACTAATTTTATCATTGAATTATTTATTTACAACTATTTAACCATTAACTATTCCACCACCAGAGAACTCCTATTCAATATCAGCCTCTTGTAATGGTTAGATTACATTTCCATTAAAGCCTGTGTAAAAGCATACCATTATGGTATGGTATGGTATACAGTTATGGTATACCATACCATAACTTCTTAATTCCTAATTTTCTTTTTCTTCCTGTTGTTTCAGGCCTTGCGGGTCATGGGTAAAATAATGAGGGAGTGTTGGTATGCTAATGGAGCTGCCCGCTTGACAGCCCTGCGCATCAAAAAGACCCTGTCCCAGCTTAGCATTCAAGAAGACATTAAAGTCTGAGCTTAGTCTGCCGAGCGCTGAGCAGGATGGTGAGAGAGAGGAGCCAGGCTGTCTGCAAAGTTCACACAGCAGGATATAAAATGTTGCTCCATAGACAGTCTTTATTTCTGACAAACCCTACCTCGCTTACCCAGCCAAACTACCAAGAACATCTTTCCTGTCTTGTCTTAGCTACTGCTACCCTGCCTGAACGTTTTTGTTCCTTTCTACACTCCAAACTAACAAGGATCTTTGCGTCACCTGTGTAGTTGTATGCAATCAGTAGCAGGATACCTACAGTAATTAACCAGTGAACATTTTAGAAATCAGTTGCTGATGTTTCAACGTCTCTCTGATCACAGTCACTTCTTATTTAATTTTATTGTCTTTATTGTTTTTAAAGGGGAAAGCTGCGGGGCCAGGGTGTTTTTACTTACTTTGTTATTTCAGTGACTAGATCTAATGTATAGGTGTTTGTGTGACTACTGTGCAAGTTTCTCTGTACCACACGTTTAGCACAGAGACACGACACACTGCTCAGATTGAGCCGTTGAGACACTTTATTACATGCTTGACCTTCAGCAAGACCTTCTTTTGAGATCTCAAGTCACTGGAGCATTAGAAGATGCAAAAATAATATTTTATCCATTGGACCACTTACCCGGAGCCTTTCCCATGACCTGATGTAAACCTCAGGTTTTCTTTATGCTTAACAGTTAACGCATTTTGTTTTTCTTTGTTTAAATCCAGATTAAGCAAATTAAATATTTAGAAATTATCAAACAAAACTTTGCTACAACAGAGTGCTAGACTTGTTGTAGAGCAACAGCTGCCAGTGGCTTGATACTTGTGTGTGTCTTGTCCTTGAACTTGTCAGCTGATACACTCGCTGGCTTCAGATCACAAAGTTGCGTCACAGTATATGTATAGCTTCCTATTCTGAATGCAGCTGCTGTCTCTCTTTCAACACACACAGTATAACCTGCCGTGACAGTGGAACTTAGCTCCAGTCACTCAGTAAATATTGGCAGCAGCCAATATTATTTATACTAAACATTCAGTACAAGACAGAAATGTATTGTTTTTGTCCACTTTTAAATACACTAACACCAGGAATCTGAACAATAGCGTGTTTTTATTTGATTTTTTATATCCAATGTTGTTTTCCCCTCAGGGTACATTCTCCCTGGCCAAGTATGAATGACTACTGCACATCAGTTAGCTTTTTAAGGTGATACTTGTGTATTTATAACAGCTACTTCTGGTTTTATGGTGATATATAGGTCATTTATGTGGTTGAAACTTTTATACTGGATTTTTTGTTGGTGGTAGAAAAAGACTTTGAGTTATATATTATGTACCAATCTATTTTTTGTATCATTACTGTATTTGTCAGACACACTGCTTTTGCTCATTTTCTTTAAGCAATATTTAATTTTTATATGAACATTTTTATTACCACGCAATACCTTCTTAATGTGCAAACTAACATTGTCAGACACCACTGTATTAATTTTATGTTTTCATGAAATAGGTGCATTTTTGTATTTTGTTGTATGCAAATTCAACAGGTACTGTTTGTGTGTATAGTCTTTCCAGTGTCATTTACTTGTATGTTAGTCCCTATGAAAGTCTAAAAGGCCGTTTGTGCACTACTGCTGACCTCAGTGTTGAAACCAAATTGTTTTCAGAATCATCTTTGAACGTGGCCTCCAAAGTTTGTTTAAGATCACACAATTGAAAATCAGAATGTTTACACAAATCATCCCAATCAGTCTCAGTACACTCAGATTTTTTTTCTTGGATTTCTTGGAGAAGAAATGTTAAAACTAAATACTACTGAAATGTCTCAATGCTGTCTTGCAAATGTGTTTGACCAGTTTCATTTGGAGTCAGTTGCTCATCCACACTGTATTGTAAGTGTAATGGGACGTTTTTAAGACAACGGAGTCTGAACTTCATGCTGTGTTTTTTGTGAATGGAGATTGAGCGTTTTACTGTTTGATCAGTGGTTGAATGTCAACCATATTTATACACTAAAAGGGTATGTTTGTCAAATTAGCTGCCTTACTATATAAAAATGAATAATGTATTTAAGGTTTTTAATATCTTGCTCCATGTATCTATATGGAAGAAGAGAGTGGTGTGAGTAAAAGAGAGAAACACTGTAGGTTTAGACGGTTCCCAGGTCTCTGTCCAGTTCGGGCTAAGAGACAGCTGCATCCGTGTAACTTCTAATACAGAGGAATAAATCCAGTTGTTTTCCTACATGGTGTCTATTTTTTCTTTCATCTTAGCCAACCTCTACATTGTATTTTAAAAATGTAAAGACAGCTACAAACAATACCTTTATATTAAATCAGATAATGATCACTACACTCTGATGTTCCCCTCAGCTCAGCTGAGAAGTTCTGCATTTCCATTTCACCGTTTCAAATTCTGGCCTGCAACTGTTCCCGCCCCAACAACCTCAGGAGACGGTGGAGACCAAAATGCTGTTAAAGAATTGTGAATATTAATTTAATGTTTTTCAGACACATGACCAAACGCTAATGGCGATCTAAATCTGCTGTGTTTGCAGATGGGCCCAGAGGTCGGTCCTATGAATCAGTATGGTTCTTTCAGTACGAGAACAATTGACTGGACTAAATCTTTAAAATTTTTATTTACTTTCAGTGTGCATTGTATATTTTTTCACATTACATTATTCTTAGCAGCTGCAGTCAGGCAGATAATCTCTGCATGGGATGGACTGTCACAATACGTTGTTTGGCGTTACAGCTGTGGTTATATCAGAGTACTTTAAGTTGCATATTTGAAATCTCTCACAGATACCAATGTCATTATTAAGGATATATATTGTATATAGTTATGTGTGATGTACAAGATGCATGAATTTAAAAGTCAATGCCATTTAAAACAAACTCTCAAAGAACATTTATTGCTTGCTTCAAATTATAATCTCAAGGCAAATTAGTACAAAAACTGTGCATTTACATACAGTTGTACATAGGAACAGGAAGTATGAAATGTTTCTAGCCTGTCCTCTTTAGAAAACGGAAAGGAAATACTGGTATTCAGCGAGTTCAATAAAAGAGCCCTAAACACATGGAATAGGAAACATTTAATAAACCTACAACAGCTCATCTTCACTCACTAAACCCAAAAACAAAAAATAAATCACAAAAGTAAGAATACAGAAATTGTTAATTTGTTTTCTAGTGATGTACTACTTTAAACTTGGCTAACAAAATAGTAAAATACATCCTCTCTTCAGTCAAATATATGCCCATGATACAAGAGCAGTCAAACAGCATACGGCACAGTTAAAATGATCTCTAAACAGCAGGATCACTCATGCTGTTCCACAATTTATCAGTGAGGTTCTGTTGTTTCAGTGTGCTTTGCTATCTGGCTACACATCACATTCAACATATAAGCCCTTGAATTATTTCAACACTAGTAACTCCATTCAATAGTTGACAAATTGAGATTAATTATAATAGATTTTTTTTTAGTTCCTTAACATTTGCCCAAAATCTATCTATAGTTATTTCTAGGGACGTTCCTGGAGCTAAAACCTGGAAACTCCTCTCTTTTTAAAAATTGAGTTAAAACATGATCAGGCTCTTCTAACTTTTAATCTGTAAATATACTTGACCGTTGCAAACTTTTGATAATGTCCAAGGTCTTCAAAGTATAGTGTTTGAAACATAAATTAAGCTAAATAAGTCTGCACACAAAGGTAGTATGTAGCTGTTTCATATGTATGTAGTACATATGACACATCCATACAGGTAAATATCATTACTCATCTCTTTTTTTTTTCCCCCCAAATTGTAGGTGTATCAGTCCAAACAAAAAAAGGTTAAACTGTATTTAAATAACCAAACTAATGAATAACAGGATAATGTACACTGGATAACATAATAATACAAGTACAAAGAACCAGGCTCAGGAAAATATCTAATTCAGGAGACACACAACACACACTGAAGTTACAGTGTTTAAAATTACCCTTAGGCTCAACGTGCATTTAAATTTACTGTAGAAACGAAATGCTGCCAATGAAAGACATTACAGGAAAATCAGTTTTCCTTCACTGGTAACTGATTGCTTATTTTTTCTGGCAATTTATAACATCAGGAATACCTTTCTAATCAAATTCAACATCATACGTTTATCAACATGACAACAGCCACAAAGGTGGGAATGATGCTGCTCACCCTGTGCAGCTGCAGCTACACCTACAGCTCCTCATCAGAGGTTTCTTGTGCTTTTTCTCGTGTCTCTCTGGTGACTTGGAATTTGGCTCGATTTACAGGAGCTTCAGTACGTCCAGCTGGATTGCTAAAACTTAGTGATTATAAGAAATCCGGTTACAGGGATATGGATGATACTAAAACACACTCTCATAATCCCCTTCCTACACGTCAGTTCTGTTTCTCCCTTGCTCTGTCCTCCTGTTAAAACAGAGCAGACTGCGCTTGTGCTCCTTCCTCAAATTGTGCCTGTGGATAGAAAAGTCAAATCATTGTTCAAAATATACTATGAACACTTTTAGGCAAATATGGGAACGAATATGTGAATGACAGATAGACAACTGTACAAACCCTATTCTCCATCAGCAAGTACTAGTGCCTGCAGGATATCTGAAAGGGAGACGATTCCTTCCACCACATCCTGCTCATCCACCACTACCAGCCTGTGCACCTGAAGGACACAAAGGAAGATATTAATCTCTACCTCAGGTAAAAGAACGTGTGGTAAAACTGATAAATGACAGTGTAAGCATACACATACAGAAGCCAGGGGTGTTTTATTTCAAAGGCGAACAGACATGAGTGATTGCCGAGTGAAAGGTTGCGGTGACTATGCAATTGGAGAATGTTGAACAGAGTCCAGTATTATGCAACCGTGGTGACACAGTATATGGTAGATATGTGCACATGCTGTTCTGCTAAACAAACACCGTTGACCAGTTTCTCGCAACTACAGCAATGAAGAAAGCTCCATTGTAGCCATTTACCTAGAGGTGTTTGATATGTTTGGTGAGGTGTGGAAAAACATATCAGATATTATTTAGATTATTTATTAGGATGGTATTTCCTTCCACAATCTCTGGACAGTACTGTCCACAAGCAGCAGAGCTAAACCGACCGATCTTGGTGACAAATGATGACTTTCAACTCTCACCTCAGCCTCCACCAGTCTGTTGATGATGGCCTCCAGGGTCTCGTGCCGGTGGCATGTCAGCACTCCTTCAAAGTACTGGGAGCGGTGCTTTAAAGCTTTGGTGACAGTTATATCCAGGTTATTGTATGTCTTCTCTGCTGCCAGGTTCTGTATAAACACAGACCCTTGAATTAAAGAAGCTAGACTCTAATCTCTCACATAAGGCTGGGTAATATCCATCCCCTGTCACATTATATTTATATATATATGGCCTACTGCCACAAAACACATTTTCTAACAATTCAGAGAGAAATTTAGATTAATCAGGCAGATAAGCAGATTAACACATTAAATAATCATTTGAATATCTGTTTTTAGATAGTCCCAATAACTGCATCCCTAAAAAGAGAAGATCATCTATTACACTAAAGAATAAAATCTTAAATTAACATTTCCTACACACACTAACTGACTGGCAACACAGCCCACTATGTGATGATCTGTATGCATCATATCGAGCTTTGGGTACATCATGAGGAGACACAGACAGATGACTAACTTACTATAACATCAAATTTTGAGTAAATGTCCACCACTCGACCTGGAAGAGAGAGAACATCAACAGTACATAAACACAATTGAAGGTGTCTGGTCATTAATGAAAACTTAACAATTATGTCATTTCAACCATCCCACATACCTTTATCATCCACAACAGGGAGTGCTGACACTCGCTGCTCAACAAAAATACCCAGTGCAGTGTACAGTGGTGTGTCTGCACGGACCACCGCTATGTTCTTGAATGTTCCGATGTTCAGTTCCTCTAAAGTGTGACGCAAGAACGAGGTTTTTGGCATCTCTGATATCTGAAAACAGTAACAAAGAACATGCTGTTAGAAGGTAGTGAAGTAGAAGTATACAGCAGCCTACAACTGTAGAGGAATGTGTATGTTCATAAAATAGACACAATGGCAGCTAATTTAAAGTATTTAATGTAGTACTAATGAGGAAAGAGGCCTAAAGTACTTACGAAAAGCTTCAGGAACTTGAGAATCCTCTTGTGTGTGAGAATATAGAGTGTATTCCCTGTCAGTGGGTCGATTACAGGCAATCTGTGGATCTTGTTTTTCAGCAGGGATGATACTGCATCATATAAACTGTAACACAGAATAAGAGAAAGCTTAGTTAATCAAGTTATGTTGGATGTAGCACGCTGTGATATGGCATAACTTTATATAAAAAAGTCAGACCATCTTAGCTTCTATTGCTTGTTTTCTAGTTCTCTTCTAAATAAAAAAAAATAAATCTCAAATCTCGCAGCAACTTTATTTAGACAAAGCTTTAGAAATGTTGATAACTTCATTAACTCATTACATATACAAATGCTGTTTTTAGATAACAGATAATTTCATGACGACCTGTATAGTACATATAGTATAAGCATACAGTATTTGTTTTTTCTTACAATATCAGCTGAAAATAGACCAACTTTAAAGAGTTAGCGCCGCAGACTAAACCTTTAAATCCTGGATTATTTCTGAGCATTCAACAAGATTCAAGATTTAAAACACTTTATTTATCCCAGAGGGAAATTTGCCTTGTTACAGTTGCTCTCAAACAACAATGTATTCCTAAAAAAACAAAGCACCACCATGAAAGTGTTGAAACCCTGAAGTAACACCACTACCAACCAAGTATTACAAAAGAAAAAAAACTCACCTTGCACTGGGAGATATGCTAACCAAGGGCTTGAAAGAGTCTTGAAGGTACACCTCTGTGGCAAACAAGGACAAACAACGTACTTGTAGTCTACCTTGAAGATTACCAGAGTAAATGACAAGAAAAATATTACATATTCTTTATATATCCTCACCTCTCCACGTTTCAATTTTGTGTTCTTCCAACTCATATATCTGGACCTGAAAGTTTGCAAAAGAGAATGTGTTGTCTTTCTAAAGAGGAACTATGACAGATAGAGACAGATACAAAGGGCAAAGGAAGCATGGGCACAGTGGGCAACAAAACAGTTGAAACCATAAATGGGATAAAATAACCCTGCAGTTCAAGTTTAAGATGTAATATGTCAAGCCTAAATATAAAATTCGAGGACAGTAATCATCTTACCAATGGAGATTTGTAATAGCGATGGAGAATGTTAATGAAGTCTGTGATGGTTAGCATACCTGCAAGACACAATTAGAAGCACTTAGTGGTTCTGTTTTTAACACCTTACTCACAGACCAACTGAGCCAAATGAAAGTACTTTACCAACAAAGCACTGCTTCTTGCTGTCCCACAGAGGCGCAGCTCTTACCCCATTGGATACGAGAGCAAAAAATGCCTTCTTCACCTGAGAAAAAAATGACACATCAAAGGTTTAAGTCTAAATTCAAAAGAGAGAGAGTTTACATTGTTTTAATATTTAAAGCTTTTGTTTTACCTGGAGTGATGTATCGAACACAACCAATTTGGAGCTGGTGGGTACGAGGTCATAACACCTGTGGGACTTCATAAACCTGGTGTACACATTGTGCTCTGTGTCTGAAGGAATTAGAGAGAGGCACAGCTGAAAGCACTGGTTCACTGTTTATAACCATCACTCCATGTTGGTTTGACCTCCTGAGATTTATACACGTCCCCTACCTTCTACGATTGGGTCCTTTTTTCCCTCAAAATCATCAATAGTTACTGGAATCTGGAAGAAAAACATAAAGATCAGTGTGTTCCAGCCTGTCTAAGTGATGCAACGTAAGCTCTTAATTTACAAAAAAAAGCATGTTACACAAAATAATAATACTGCTAAATAATCCCCAGCCAAAAGTGTTAAGCTCCACGTGAGACTGTGAGTTTAACCTTGCTACGGTTAACTTAAGTGTAGTTCAAGTAGTTGATGATGCTGCCGCCAACATTAGGATGGGCTGGGTTTAAGTTACATCAAGTGGTGTAAGCAGTGAAAAGTACTTGAGCGCACTTAGTCAAATATTGTTCTTAAGTACATTTCCAAGACATTTATAGTTTACTCTGCTGTATACTTCTACTCCACAACCTTACCAGTAAATATAATATCTACACAGCGATATATAACGCTATATATTGCTGTGTAGATAAGGCTGCACAGCAATATATAGCGTTAAACACCAAAATTATGTTTTGTGGACTGTTTCATTGTTTAATACATATACAATTTAAATCCAATATTGTGATGCACATTATTGGAAAAAAAGGATTAGCACTGTTTTCTTTTAACAAAAAAAAATTTTGATGCCAGTACCCATGTACTTTTATTTAGGAAATACATAAAATGGTGATTGATAACTTTTAATTTACTGAGTATTTCTACAGTGTGGCATCTGTTAACAGGTATTGCTATAAAATATTATATCACTATATAACAGTTGATAGTGTCAAGACCTCACTAACATGTCCACTGCTTTATTATCCAGGACAGGAATATGACACAAAACAAACCTCTCATTTAAGAGTTGTAGCGTGTAGCTAAGGGCCACTTTACTGTGTACACTGAGCTTATCGCCTAGTTAAACATCAAACAGCTTTAAGACATCCGCTTACTCAAGTGAAACTTGTAACTAGTATAACTAACTAGTTGTATCTACTAAAAGAACAGCTGACACTACTGTGTTATCAAACAGTGTGGTCCCTTCTGCTGAGCAGTAAAATCATCTTAACAGTGTAAAACCTTATTAACAGCTTCGCTAGCTAACAACACTTGAGTGTCGGTGTTAGCTAGCGTCACAGTCTGTTGACATTAACGAACCAGCCCAGATGACTTTTCAGTTCGGCTCTGCCCCCACGTAGCCATTTAAAAAAAAATCTTTTTACCGACTTATTTAGAGTTAGCACACTGACACCGAGGCTGCAATCACATTTGAATTATCTCCAGGCAAAATGTTCCTTACAATAACGCAATAATGTTACCAGTAATCCAGCTAGCTAACGCTAGCTAACCACAGAAGAGCTCCACCGTGAACTAGTTGGTTAGGTAGTTAGTTCAGGAGCTACCGTAGCAAGTTTCAGAAAGTGTCGTCAACTTAAACTAAGTGGAGAGGATTTGTTTGAAAACTACCCTGCCATCCAGCTAATGTTAGCTAGGTAACTTACACACTCCATAGTCCATCCGCCGTTTCGCCGCCCTGTAGCCGGGTTGGTTTACAGCTCACAGATCTTCCGCTACAACTATCTGTCGTCATCTTTACCGCAATACGTGTAGTATTACCGCACCACGATCCGAGGTCTGGATCACACACAACTGTCACCACATGGTTTGTGTTTAATATAACCGACCGTCCATATGACGGTGGGACGTAAATAAAAAAGAAAAATGATTATACAACAGTGGGTGCTGTGCAGAATTAAACTACCCAAATAATGCAACAAAAATAGCACAATGCCGCATCAAATGAGTAACACATTTATTTATATACAAAACTGTTTACAGCAAAATTTCTGAATTAACGTTGACCCACAAGGGAATATTGGTGTTCAGTTGCCCAACACCACCTGCATCCGTGGTGTCAGGCCAACAGAAGAAAAACCCTTTAAGAGCACCTTGAATCGTGAAGGGAAGCAGATGAGGGGGTTTGAATCACTGTAAGGCACAAGACACAACATCACCAGCTTCTGGTCGACCATCATTACTCAGAAAAGCACTTAATAAAAATGTACAATTACCCACTACAGGTACAACATTGGATTATGGGGAGAAATCCACAGTCTGTCATGTCATGGTAAAGTGAGACAAGCTAAGAAATACAAGTCAGTGAGGGTTTCGAGTGTCTGACAGTGCTCATGCAAGTCCACAATATGAATTAAAGGGGCAGAATGACATCCTGGCTTATTTTTAAACCAAACCATGCGTTCAAAAACTACAGAGCAAACTCTGTAGCCTTCAGCCACTTAAATGGTCTTATACAGTTATAAAATATATATATAAAAAAAACAACTCAATATTCAGGTTCATACTGCACAAAGGCATATACTCTACTCAGGATATTGAAAGGAGAGCAAACCTGCATCACTCAAG
>OMLM01019978.1:138700-160286 GCA_900302695.1 Helostoma temminkii | reverse complement strand
CAAACAAAATTCTATTATTCTATTTATATTATATAAAAAGGTCATAAGTGGTAAATATCAAAGATCTACTCCAATCTACACTAAACATCTGAGGGTTAATAAGATAACTTTATTACAGTCAATGATGTGCAGTTAAACTGTAGTAACAATGGAAGAGGTCTATCCGCTTAGCAGAAGAGGTTAAAATGTGAGCTGTTACACACAGAGATTCCTCCATCATGCAGACAGAGTTCATTGGTGAAAGGTACCTGAAGCCGAGTTGATAAAATTACAGTGAGAACTGTGACAGTGAAATCTCATCCCAGGATGTTTAAGGAAATGCACTGTTTGTGAGAAAGTGACATTTTAACACCACATTTGAAGCAATGTGAACTCTGACTCTGCATCACTGTCAGACAAATACCTGCTGGAATAATACATCAGTCCTTAAAAAGGTCATTAACCAGCCCTCACCGTACGTCAACCTCACTACTCAAAGGTATGAAATGCAAACTAATGCGGTCAAGCATCAGATTTACAGTTATTATCTATTATTAAGATTCGATGCAATTAATTACTAATAATCTTATTGTGTTTTTCTGAGCATTTGGCTGAATTCAAAAAGTGACATTTCATCTACTTATCAACTCCATTTCAATGTTTAAAACACATGTTCACTGAAGGTGTTCTTTGTCTAAAACAAAGATCAATCAGGCTGTTAGAAATTTCTCCCCATGGTTACAAATATCTCAACTGTCTGGGCAGTTGCTTAAATCAATCTGGTATCACAACAGAGTTCCACTGCAATATCTTGGCGTTGGTGAAGTCATGACTGGCAAGCTGGTGAAGTTGTGCCTCTTGTCTTCAGCAAATGAGCTTACTGATGTCTAACTTTTACATCACAGCACACTTCTTCTCCTCTGGGGCTGCATTTCCATCAGCTTTCTCCATCTCCAAAATGATTCGCTTGAAGACCTCCACAGCAGTCTGCATGGAAAGAGTATCGTCTGTTAGAAATAATATGTACACTGCACCAATTACTTAATATTTAAAGGGGTCATATTATGTTTTTCATGTTCTTGTGTTACACATATACTTGGCAACCAACTTGGTGAACTGAAGTTGGGTACAAATACTAAAAGAGTCAGAGGCCCACAGCTTGAGGTGAATGAGTATTTGTATGCTGGCCCAGGTTTTGGTCGAACGTATTTGCTTCGTTCAAAAGTTTTTATTAAATGCTAAACAGTGTGAAAAGCCAAAACTGGCCATCTGTTTTTGGCTCCCACCCACCCAATGAGGTTAGCTGCCACAGCTCTGCTCACAGCTATTTTATTAGTGTAGTCCAAGAATAAAATATAAACCATGATTTAACGGATAATATGGCCACTTTAAAAAGAGACTTCTATCATTACCTCATTCTCCTTGGCTGAGGACTCCATGAACGCAGCACCCCAGGAATCAGCAAGTTTCTTTCCCTCCTCCGGTTTAATAACCCTGGGAAAATTAAACAAGACTCATTTAATGTTACACACACTGACCTAGTGCACTCTTTTTGAGGATTGTTTGAATGGATGGTAACAAGACAGTTGACAGAAAACAAGAAAGTTATGTTTTTTTACATAAAACTAGCAATATTTCTGTAACTGTCAAAATCACTTAGACTAGACCAAAACCAACTACGTATTAGCCCATCTTTGCTACACATGCAATATTTGACAAAAGGAGATATTAGGACAAAAGTTAATTTATTGTTGGCTTCGGCCATGGGATTTGTTGACACAGAATATCAACAGACTTAACATTTAACTGCAAAAAAACAACAAGGGATGTTTACATTTAATGTTAATTACACCAAGTATGTATTTGAAAGTAAAATAGTTGACAGTATTATCTATTAACATACAGTATATATATAGGCTATATTAGAGATAGACAATGACTGTACCTTTCCATGTGGAGATCTTTTTTGTTCCCTACAAGAACAGTTGGGACCCTACAAAGACAATAACCCGATTGAGACAAAAAACAAAAAAAAAACCACTCGAAAAAACAGAAACAAACGTGGAAAAAATAATTTAAATATAAGGATCCAACAAAACTTACTGAATCTTCCCAACCATGTCTAGCAGCTTGTCATGTAGAACCTGCACAACTTCAAAACTGAACAGAAAGACATTAAAATGCTTTAAAATACTCATCAGGATTAGTCTATACTCCTAAGCTGTATGTTACTTCCTATAAACTTATTCTTACTCTACACTGTTTACAATACAATGAATCCTACATGTCAGCATATTTGTGGTTGAATGCAAAAGCAAAAACTACAGACTTTGCTGGTCTACAAAAAAAAAGACTGAGTCTCTTTGTTTTAGGATTAATACATAACACAATACTGTAAAGCAATTTCTATGTAACATTTTCTGCGTTTTCCTTTATTTACAGGGAATCCAATGTTATTTATACAAAAGAATAAAACACAATTGTCCTCTCACCTTTTCATTGAAGTCACTGAATAGACAAGGACATAGCCATGGATGTCCATTGAGTGGGATTGTGGAAAAATTGAGTACTCATCCTACAAGCAGAGGAAAGGCATTATATTCTCATTGAGTATGACCGTTTTCAAACACAATAGACAATCTGACAATGCAACTTCCGAAGACATATCATAATACCAGCAATGCCTGAGGCTAAACATTAGGGTTTAACAGACCAAAAGGGTTGCTTTAAAGAGTGGCTATTTTAGTAGTTATGATGGTAATGATAATAACTTACTTGTCCAGCTGTATCAACCAGCTGAAGATTAAAGTCTTGACCATTCACGCTGACCATTTTGTTAAAGGCTGGAAAAGGAGATTTATGTGTTTTACAAAATATTCCTCTGCATTAAGAAAACTTAATTTTGACTTACTTCAATGTTTTTTAAGATCGATCACTTACTGTTTTCAATGGTAGGGTCATACGAGTCAACAAACTGTCCTTCCACAAACTGTATTGTAAGAGATGACTTTCCTGTGCAGGACGAGGAAACATAACAATGGATGTGTTACTACTACTATAATATAGTAATAATACATATTAATACAAATGTACATTTGTAATTGTAATGCAGATACTGTGTCAGTGCTGGGACTTTTTAAAGACTTTAGGACTTTTAGTGAAACATAACACTTTAACAAATAAAGCTAAGAATTGCAAGAGCAGATTTAACTGCACTACATGTCAACATTTCTGACCCTCTAAGTGTCTATGAGATATTTTACAGGCAAACAAGGTCAGAAACGAATCTGTAGGACGTAACAAAGTTTAGGATTCATGTCTATAATTTTCAAATAGTTCGAGACATACATCACCGACTGAGCTAACTTTACTGTGAGTCAGTGAATAAAAGCAGTAAACAAATTTAAATACACGTCTACAGTCTTTAAGTAGCATAAGACTGATTTTAGTGTATGTTAGCAACCAACCGCACCAAACAAGCGCCACATACAGAATACCACCATAGGTAAGCTAGCTTCCATGGTGTGAAGAAAACAAAGCCTGGTTAGCATGCTAGCCTGCTAGCTGACTAACATTAGTTAGCTGTGCAGGAGCTCGTGTGTTTACTCACCTACAGACCTGTAACCTAAAACAGCAATCTTTCGATATTTTGGTTGAGGCATGGTGGTGACAGCGACGTTGAATAGGTTGAGATAATGTAGTACGCCACCTAGTTTTACTATCTAAACAAACTTTTATCGCCACATTCGTCTCGCGTCACGTGACAACAACAAACTTTTCGGAGCCGCCGCTCGAGCTCTCCGCTGGGCCTCGAGCTACAACTTCAAACTGTAGCTACAACAAGTACAACTTGTACTTTTCCCCCAAAAAATCGTACTTTCCTATATCCGATATAGTAATCAATGTCGATCGATAGTTTGAAAAGATGAAAGTCTCGTTTTCGCTAAACCTGGAGACGAGAAAAGAGCTTGTTCAACGCGGTTACGATTCGCAAATCAAACTGACGGAAACTGTTATTGTGTAAGCACACCGTCGTAAAACCAGCGGGCACGGCTGCCCTGACATGGACGAGCATCCCGGCCAACTTGTAACAGCAGAGGTCACTCTTTATGCGTCCCAGCATGTTTCTGAATACCATGCTTCAGATTTTTTGCAGACATTCATATCTTAACAACAAGTTTGCCCCCTTTTCTGTAGTTTATGAAAACAAAACAGGTTTTCAGACTATTTAAATGTAAAGAGAGGAGACAGTTGTGAAGCAGCAAACTCATCTGAGCAAATTTTTGATTCAGGGTAGTGATGGAAATCAGTAAAAGTAATGTAGCCACTAAACATAAAGTAAAGACGATGATTTCAAATGCCATGAAAAGCGGTTTCTACCCCTTCTTCTTGTGACCATTATTATTACTTTTTTTCTTATTCTTTAATTCTTCTTCAGCTCTGTGGTCCCACAATGGTGGAATGAGTTTACCTTATTCTGCACGGTCAGCAGCCTCACTCACAATATTCAAAAGTCCTGAAAATAGAAATTTTCTGCAACTTACTATGCACCTAAAAAAAACACTCTCTCTGTCTCTTGCATTTATGCTACTACGCTGTGAAACAGACACTTCTCCTGAAAGCATTTTAATGTTTTTTTCTCCTTAGATTTTTGCTTGCTTTGTACCTCACTTGTAAGTTGCTTTGGATAAAAGCATCTAAACGTATTTTAAATATCACAAATAAGTTCGGTACAATGAAAATGCCACCACTCTAATAATAAATGACTCATGCACAAGAAGCACCTAGCTTGTCAAACTGTAGTTTAACTACTAGTTTTATGACTTTACACTAGTTAAAACTGCTAAATTTTTTAGTTCATTGGTTCTTGGTTGTAGTTTTAGTCCATTTGACATCTGAGGGTTGGTGCGATTATTGGGAAAGAGGACATGAAAAACAAATTCTGATACATTTTATGTGTTTTTATTTGATTACTCAATCCTTTTTTTATAAAATATATTAGATTGTTATTCCTGTTTGGGCCTTGAACAGATCATTTCAGTGAAACCAGTTGAGAAGTTTAGATGGGACAGAAAGCTTTGAGAAAGTGCTTTCAATTTATAGTTAAAATGTGACATGATAAGGTTAGTCTAAATTCTTAACAATAAAAATCTTGTTTTGTATTTGAAATATTATTCTAATAACAAAGTACAAAATGTTAGCTCTTAAGTGTGGAGTTATAGTAGCATAAAATACATGACTACATAATTTTATTCTACCACTAATCGATGAAACCTGGAAAACATCCTCCTGTAAAATCTAGAATAGATTTAAAACCCTTCTCTTCACATATAGATTAGATTAGATTAGATTAGATTAGATTAGATTAGATAACACTTTATTGATCCTTTGAGGGGCTCATTCAAATTCTACAGCAGCAGAGTTAAAAATGAATATAATACATCTAGAATCTAGTATATATACCGAATAGACCATTAGCATAATGATAAAATTAACAATGTACAATTAGCAAAGTGAGATACAGTAGATGACAAAGTGTGAGTTCACGAGAGGCAACACCAGCGCTGAACTAAGAGGTGCCTTAAAGCCGATAAATGGCAGGTCAGTATAGTGGCACTTAAAATCTGGATGACTTCATAGTACCATAACATTCCAGCAGAATACTCGTGGTTCCCAGATTTTCTAAATATAGAATGGGAGGCAGAGTCTTTAGTTATCATCTCCTGTGGAACCAGCTCTGGCAGACACCCTCTCTACCTTTAAGATCAGGCATAAAACTTTCCTCTTTGATAAAGCTTATAGTCAGAGGTGACACAGGTAACTCTGAACCATCTCTTGGTTATGCTAAAGATTTGGACAGTTGGGGAACCTCCCCTGATACACTTATATACTTATATGCCACCATTGCATACTATTAACTTTGTGTCTTCTCTTTCTCGTAGTTGTGCCTCTTCCTGTTCCCAGTGTGTAGTGTCTGGCTCCTCCAACATGTCAAGTGTTTCATTTGCTGTTGTTCTTTTCTCTCTTTCTTTCCACTCACCCCAACCGGTCGAGGCAGATGGCCGCCCACCCTGATCCTGCTTCTGCTGCAGGTTTGCTTCGAGTCTTTCCTCTCCACTGTTGCTTAGTACTTGCTCAATGGGGATTTGTAGGGTTTTCTATATAATAGCATATAATTGTATTGTTATATTCTGTATGGTTTTAAACTTTACATTGTGAAGTGCCTTGAAATTACTTTTGTTTTGATTTGGCGCTATGTAAACAAAGTGAATTTAAATACTGTAGATAATAAGAGATAGTAGAAAAGAAGAGCACATGTATCCACTCCAGCCCTGCCTGATCCAGCCTGACCCCATAGCCCCATGTTTTCGGTCAAGAAACTCATACTTGGAAGCAGTGAACAATATAATCTTGTGTTTCCTTAATGTTGTTGACCAGGTTCATAAATAGGCAGTTAGCATTAATTTATCTCAACTTTGTGTTGAGAACTGTAACTGGAAGTCTGTCTTGGAAGCATGCACTAGCATTCATACAACTTTACTGCTGCCTTGCCCTAAACTTTTAATCAGGACAAACAAGACAAAAGATATGTTCGGGGAGTGCTTAAATGTAATATATTGTCACAGTGTGCTTTATCGTGTGTGGGGATTCCTAAGTGGTGAGTCTTAATTTGGAGCAGAAGAAGACAAACTATGGTGAAAAACCTCAGCCAGGCAGACATGGTAAAAGTGAGAGGATGATTAGTTAATAGTTTCTTCCTATTTAAACTTTCTCTTAACTCTATACAACTGTGGCTGGGTAAGCAGCTTTTGGGGCGCTTCTATCTAGTATTCACCAGAAATTACCTGACTGAACTAATATATTGCGTATAAGATAGTGTGCAGCTGGACTTTGTTATAAAATAAATGTATTTTAGATGTTGGGTTTATTTATAACTATAAAGAACAGTTGTGTTCATCTGGATGGGTGTTGACATAGGGATGGGTGTATCACTTCCTCTCTGTGTACTAGAAGGACAACATGCTTTGTTTACCATTTTGGTAAAAGCGTTTTGAAATGATCAAATACCGGGAAATATAATTAGAAGCTTACAACACAGGTTACAATCTGGTGGGTTAACATAAATTCGCCTGCACAACCGTAATTTTAACTGTTGACGAGAAAAATAATCTCAACCACGTACGTGCTCAAATCACTTCTAAAAGAAGAAGTAATAGGAAATAAATCCCACTCAGTGATGGTGGTTGTCAGAGCTACATTCGAGCTCCAACCGGAAATTGTTTGGAGTTGGAGGTAAACGCTACCGGGAGATGCTGTCGTTATAAACAGGCAGATGAAAATACAGAATAACCTCACGAAAACAGCCCTGACGGGGATAGGTAATGTGACAGTTACTGGGAGAATGGGAGAGACTTAAGCACTACTTCTATCGTCGCCTTCGTTGTGCTGTTCTGTAAAAGTCAGCTTCAAGGCTACAGTGAGTGTAAGCTAGCTAGCTATCCACTAGCTGGTTAGCCTTAGCATTCTGGGAGGCGATGGCTGCCATAGCAACCGTTTCGGAAACATTGGCTGGGTTGGCGAGCTAGGTTAGCTAAGTTCAGGCTAACGTTGGTTTGTTTTGCTAGCTTTAAAAAGACGTCGTAGAGATTTTGATGTCCAGTTTAACTTTAGTCAGCCAGTTATTGTCACAATTCAGCGTTATCTACATTACGACGTTACCCATATTTCTGAGCTGTAACTTTGCTCCATGATTTTAGTAAGCTGTCGAGGATGACAGACTGTTGTAACGTTCTAGTGTTTAGTTTAGCTAACCTGGCTAACGGTAATTTACATCACATGTAGTAAGCTAACATTAGCCACCAAGGCCGATCCGTAAACTTTACCTCAGCGTCAACGACATGTAAATACGGGCACCGTAAAAAAGATCTGGATCGCATACTAATTGTCGCAGACTAGGTCAAAGTTAGAGTTGCTTGACATTAAGTTAGCGCTTTGCCAGTGTTGTCTTGAGTCATCCTAACGTAACGTTAGTTGACTAATGGTTTGAACTGGTCAGTGGCGCTAACTTAGCTGCTAGTTAACTGCTTTCTGGTACAGTTAACTCAAATCAGCTAATCTTCTACACATGTAATGTTAGTGAACTGATGTTAAATTTAAATATTTGTGCAGTTCAAAATCCATGGCCTTAAATTGCACCTACAGGTTAATGGTAGTTAGCTGTCCCTCAAGCTAGCGTTTAGTTTACTTTTAACGTATTTTTGGACATTGAAAGTTTGTCATTTCACTTGTAACCTAAATTCAATTTCGAGCAGTATCATTTTTACGTAATTTTAAATTCGTTATTAGCAAATCTTATGTCAGATTGGTCATGTACCTCTAATTACTTTGCGTTTTCCTGCTATTGGTCGCACAGTTTGTTTATATTTAACTTAGTTAAATGTAAGTCATTAATGGATGAGTGTATGTGTAAGAGACATAATTGAGTTTCATCTGAACCTTTGACCTTACTGTCATTTCAGTATTTAGCTTGAACTAGTATGGATATCGATGACTGCAATGGCCGGTCTTACATATCAGGTAAGACAGTTTTTTTTTTTTTTTCATCAGATTCACTAACTTTTAAAGGTTGGCAAGTTGGTCAAATCATATATCTTGCTTTTGCTTTCTTTTGGTCACAGCTAGTGGAGACTCGTCAATGGAAAGAGAGTTTTCTGGGGCCCTTGGAGGTCCAACAGTGAGCACTCCCAACAGCAAGGAGACTTCTCCTAGTCGCTCCCTTAGCGGTCAGTGAGGAACATGTCACATATTTATTCATTCTAAATATATCACAGGGCTGCTTGTCACCTTTATTGTAATGTCAAATGTACTGAAGTATTGTACAAAGATGCTTTTATGATAGTTTATTATTCAGATAAGTTACTGAGGCAGCCTTATGCTCATCACGTAAGTAATGAAATGTAAATCTGTACTCACTTTGTTGTCTCTTCTCTGGCATTGGTTGGCAGATTATTTCACTTATGGGTTCCTTTATTTTTGCTATTGTACCTTTGTAGCCAACTCCATCAAAGTGGAGTTGTACAGTGATGAAGACATAGGTCGTGGTACTGAAGATGAAAGAGGGGAGCGGATAGAGGAAGGAGGTCCAGAGCAGGGATCCGAGGCTGTTGGAGGCTACAGGGAACTCACCAACTCTGAAACCATGCCAGCTGGAGCCACCAGACTGCCAAATGGGAAGCTCAAGTGTGACATCTGCGGAATGATATGCATCGGGCCTAATGTTCTCATGGTGCACAAACGCAGCCATACAGGTGATTTATCAGTTTAGTTCTGATCAATAATCTTTAAATTTATAAATTATGCATTGCAGAAACTCCACAAGCTACTCTTACATTTGCATTTCATTAGATGCCAGACACCATAGGTGTAGGTAGAGAAGCTGGGTTGACTGGTCTGATCTACCCCCAGGTGAGCGACCATTCCAGTGTAATCAGTGTGGCGCCTCCTTCACTCAAAAGGGTAACCTGCTCCGCCACATTAAGCTGCACTCAGGGGAAAAACCTTTTAAATGTCCCTTCTGCAGCTATGCCTGTCGAAGAAGAGATGCGCTTACTGGCCATCTTCGCACTCATGCAGGTAAGACAGATTCAAGCATGATCAGTGACTTTTTAAATACAATAGTTGACATGTTTAGTCAGTAATAATGCTGTGTTCTTAATCTTTCCCCAGTGTCTTCTCCAACTGTAGGGAAGCCCTACAAGTGCAGTTATTGTGGCCGTAGTTACAAGCAGCAGAGCACCCTGGAGGAGCATCGTGAGCGCTGCCACAGCTACTTACAGAGTCTGGAATCACAGCAGCCATCCAGTGCACAGAATCCAGGTTCAGTATGACATGACATTTTCTCACATTTTCTCAGAGAAGACTATGTCAGATAGTCAAACCTAAATCACAATATGGTATTGAAAGTAGGGATTGAAGTAGCATCTAATGCAGAAATATGGACTTCATTCTTGGCAAGAATCCACCACTTGTACGCTCTGTAAATCTAAAAGGTGGTTTTGGATGAAAACTAGAATTTACCATAAACATTTAAGATAAATGCTGTCTGGATAATAAGAAAACCCCCCAAAATAACATCAGTTTGTTTGTACTTTGTACAGGAGAGGAGATGAGAGAGCTAGAGTTTATACCAGACTCTCTACTGCAACCCTCCTCAGACAAGATGGCATTTATTGATCGGCTTGCCAGCAGCATCACCAAACGCAAGAGATCCACACCACAAAAATTTGTAGGTGAGCATTTGGTCTTAATGTGGACGGGTTAGGTAAACTCAAAAAAACAACCTTCCTTGAATTAGATTCCACCTGATCTTTTTTGTTCTAATGATGTTCAGGAAGTTGTATCATTTGCCATAGGTTACCAACTGTTATTTAGTTCAGACTGGTCTGATTCATTCATAACTGCACAACTACACTCAGTATAGTCCAGTCATTTAAGGGAGAGGAAGGAATCCTCAACAACAACAATTTAAGTAAGCATCATTATGAGAATGAGAATAAACACAAAATATTTTGGAAGACTGTTGAGTTATCTGGGCAGGTTTTCCACATATTAATGTATCTCCTGCTGTGGCACCTTTCCCAGACTTTCATTGTAAAATAATACCAGATTTTGTCTCTCTGTTGCAGGACAGAAGCACATGCGCCTCAATCTTGGAGATGCACCTTATGAGCTCAGTGCTGGTTTGGATAAAGATGGAGAGATGCACACAGGGGACCTTGAAGCCCCGCACTTTACTGGTCTGGGAGGAGAATACGCGGGTATAGCGGGTAATGGAGGAGGAGTATCAGACACGGTGAGGTCTCTACACCTACCTACCACTCACGCTTCGTGTTTATCAGAACTCAGGCCAGTCCACAGCTCCTCTCACACCCCCATCCCTCTAGGCCCAAGGTTGGATTGTACAGGGACTGGAGCTGTGCTGGGATCAGTGGGTGTAGGTGGAAGGGAGGCAGCAGAGGGTCATGAAGACCTGCCTACTGGTCGAAGTCACGCCCCTTCACCCAACAATGGTTTCCAGGACTCTACAGACACAGAGAGTATGCCAGATGACCCATGCAACAGTACTGCTCCGACTCCAACCCTAGTCAGTAACAACGGCCATTATCTCCTCCACTCCAGCAACCACAACCCAGCACCTCCACCTATTGCACACCACAGGAGTCGGGACAGACACAGTCCTAGCCACGCCAAAGACCAGGTGGACAGAGAGGATGGAGGCCATCCAGTCCCCCCACCTCCTGCTCTTGCTCCAACTTCTAGCTCACCCACAGCACCCTCCTCCACCTCCAGGGAGACTTTTCGGGTTGTAGACAGAGAAGGGCGCGCTGTGCGCTCTTTCCGTTGCGAGCACTGCCGCGTGCTCTTTCTGGACCATGTCATGTTTACCATCCACATGGGCTGCCACGGTTTTCGCCAGCCTTTTGAGTGTAACATCTGTGGATACCGCTGCCAGGACCGCTATGAATTTTCTTCGCACATCGTCCGTGGAGAGCACATCCTTGACTGAGGATAAAGTGGGGACAACCTGCTGCCCTACAGCTGTTTTTACACTGAGACATGGACTTGGCTGGGTTTGGTCTGCACGTGAACTAAAGGGGAAACTGATCCGAATATTTCAGACACTAGTACAGCAGGAATGTACCAGGATTGATGGAAAGTTCATATTTGTGTTTCCAAAATTATAATTATAATTTTCAATGCACTTTGAACAACACATCTATTTAAAATGCACTTTTATTTGGACAAATTCTAAAGTAGATGAAGAGCCAAAGCACTTTTTCATTTGCAGATGTGCCTTGCTCTGAAATTCAGGATTCAAACCTGATGCACAAATTGTTTGACAGATCTGATTTTGTTTATAATCTAAATACTTTCCAACGTGTGCACTTTAACAGAAATAAAAAGCTAAATGTGAAGTTAATGGGCTTGCCTACATTGAACTCTGTAGAGTCTATTATATTTTCCTCTAAAAGCACTTTTTCAGTGAAATTGATGAAACAGATGTTAAGTTTTTTCCAGCTTGGGTTTGATTCTGTACAGTTAATCACTTTTTAAAATATGAAGTGCAGACCAAACTTAAAATCCAGGTCCAAGTTAAATACATGTGTTTGAGGGGTTGTCAGTGAATGAGAAGCGCACTTTTGTTTTTAACGGGGCTAGGGTTGACAGACCTGAGTGAGTGAGTGAGTGTTTGAGAGAGAGAGAGAGAGAGAGGAGAGAGGGAGAATGTGAAGGACCATGTGGTTTGTGGAAGTAAATTGAATAAGTGAAAATTGAAGGCCTTTTTTTGTGTGAATGCTGTGTGGGGCAGTGTATGAAATGTGTGTTTTCCTTTTCTATGACTGCTTTTGTTGCACCAATACCTGCCAGAATACTATGAATATATTAAACTATTTTATAGAATACATGAATGACCTGCACATTTCTCTCAAATTTGAGAAAAAACGATTTGTTTTTCTCGTTAGAAAAAAGGTACAAGTATCACTGCCATCGTTTTAGAGATTACTGAAGAAGTAAGAAGGTCCTCGATATTTTCCCTTTCATCACTACGTTAAACTGACACCAACAATGATCTGTTTATGCTATATTTAAACATAATTTTGGTGTTATCTTGTTGTATTGTGCCTTTCTTCGTCCCAGTCAGGCTTGATCAAACGTGAGCTACTAACTGTCACATCAGGAAAAAGAATGAAAGAGATAATCGGTTAGAAAAATGATTACTCAAATTATTCTCCCCTGAGACAGGGACACAGGTCTGGTCTGTGGCTTGTAGCTATACATTATCAATTTTTAAACAAAATTAGGTTTTCAAATAACCAATACTAATTTATCAGAGACAAAATGTGCACAGCGTCTGGCATATCCTGCTATCACATGAACGAGTGCAGTGTAAAGTGGCACATTTTATTACTGTCCTCAACAGGTTACTCCAAAAGAAATGTTTTATTTACATGTTGTTTGAACACATTTCAGACTACAGTCACTAAAGTAGTAGTAGTAGTAGTGAACTAGGTGCTTGTTTTGGTTTTATCAGTTGTGATCTGTAATAACTTTTTTGTCTGTCAAAGGAGATGTGTCGGTGACGGACACTCAACTTGCGATTCTGTCTGTTACGTGTTTAAATAATGAAGATAGTTAAATTGACAGCAAACACAGTAGCTGTACTATCCAGCAGGCTGACTTGATTAGTCTGGATTAAGGAATTGGGCATAAACATTAAGCAGTTTATGTACCTTAACAGAAAATCATGTAGATAACATTTATCTCCATGTAATACATTATAAATAATAATTACAGAAAGCTCGGGGCAGACTGGATTATCATAGATGCACTGATATCTAATCATCTAGAAAAATGCTGACTTTATCCCATTGTGTTTTGTGGAGAAGAAAATGGCTTATTTATCATCCTCCCCCATGTTTATTGAAACTGATATTTTGAAATTATTTCATGAAAGTGTAGAGCTTGTCAGCTTCAGTACTTTTGCTTTTCATATTTTTTTTCGCAGGATAAACAGAAACCACTGAACCATTCAAGGTTTGTTTTAGTGCTGTGAATGCTTCCTTAGTTCTGTCGTGAGCAGCTCAATCCTGTATGGATTTTTACAAGTGGTGTAAATGGGCAGAAACACTAAAATATTGCTTCTACGAAGATGATTAAACCATTTGGATTTGCAGAAGAGATTTAAAACAGATCATTTGAAGTTTCCCTTCAAAATGAATTTAAATATTTACCTCAGTTCACATTTGTTTTAAGAACCGTTACAAGTTCTTCACTGGAGCTACATTTATTTGATGGATAGTATCACAAGGCACAACCCTATAGAGACTGAATTGACTACATTTAATTGTGTCTTCCAAAGTTATCTTAACTGAATGATGCGAGTATCCTGCCTTAATAAAAGGCACAGACTGTTAGCTCAGATATTTTGTAAATTAAAAAAACAAAAATTTCTGTAACCAATTTAGAAAATGTGTAAATTTAACACCAAAGTTGTTCTGACAGTTTGTGGACAGAAAAATGCTTTGACAAATCAATTACATTGTACACCCTCCTTCACTGTGTATATTGCTATTTGTGCTAGACTTGGCTTTTGTGCCTTTGGCCTTCTCTGTATTTTCTTTTTACTACAGAAATCCTCATTTTAAATGTAAAACTTGGTGCAGATACTGCACATTACATTTGAGCGACCCCCAGCTGGACATCTAAAACCACCAGTAACCAGTCAGCCTGGCCAGAGCCTGTAGTGCTGACAGCTTTCAGCCAAAGAATTTTTTAAAAATATGTATTTTCCTGCCGTAGTTATGTTAAAACTTTAGCGTTATGAATCCCATTGACTAATGCAAACAAACCTGGAGTCCCGAACTTGTGACTTTACTAATCTAAAAGCAACACATTTGTGTAATTCTTTATTCCTGTGCGCTACACTGGACAGTAATATGCTGCTAAACACGATGCATGTGGTACCAATGCTGTTTGCTCAACCCACACCCCAGCCACCTTCTCATTTTAGTCTTAAATCCAAGTGAGTTCAACCAAATTCAAGACTATTATTCAGAAAATTCACTCTAGTTGTATTTTGTTTAAATGTTTTCCTTGTTAGGTCCTTTCGGTTTTCCTATGTTAACCTCTCCTGTGAATGGTCTATTGCTTTAAATAACTGCAGAGCCTTTTTAAATGTATTATATGTACTTGCGTATTTGCATAATTTAATTAAACTACTGTAACTTTTGTACTGTAAAAATCTATTCCAAATAAAATACTTGACAGGTCTGTCGTTCCTACAGCTACACAGCACACATTAGAAAGAAGCATCACACTTAAAACGTGTTGTAAAGAATTTTGAATTTATTCATCAGGTGTACATCATCTTCAGATTTTGTTTACAAATTTTGAAGATTACATGGGTTTTGGAGGAGCTCTTGGGGCACCAGCCTGTTTACAAACAAAAAACAAAAACATTTTAGATTAATGGGACTTGATGTTGTGCATTGTCAAACACAGGTAATTACATTAATGACTTTAATGTTGTTGCAATCATTTAAGTTGTGTATTGTGGCTTGTTTCAAATGAACCAAATATTTAACATTGGTTACACTTGTTCTTTCCCGTTCCAACAACCCAGACTAAATAAACCCAGACTAAACCTGCACAGCATTTTAGATACTCACAGTGGGCCTGAATCGTGGTGGTGGGGTGCGGTCTTTCCTGGCCTCACAGGAGCGGTTCCTCACCACCTTGCTGTGGATGGCACAGCTGACACAATAGTGGAGCTTCACATAGAGCTTGGGCAGAACATAAGCTACAGATGTGGTACAGGAGAGAGGCACAGATTAGGACGTGGCACTACGATAACAATGACAAAAAAAAGTGTGGGATGATGGGAGAAACAAACAAAAAAAAAAAACTGCAAATACACTCACAGTCAAAGACACTGGCCTCTGAGATATCTCTCACAGCCGCTGCCTCCACTATGTTCCTGATGACAAATTTCTTGATGGCCTTGTCCTTGGGGACACAACGGGCACAATTTGTGCAGCGGATGGGCTGCACGTGTCCACGGCCCTTCTTGGCACGACCGTTGTTCCTCCTCTTCTTGGTCTGCGTAACAGTAAATTGTTAGTACATGCTACATTACAGGGCTTTAACTCAAGTACTAAACATCAGTAGCGACTAATATATTAATGGGAGTGTTTTAAATACATGTTAATAAAATATATCACAATTTACAGATTTTAAACTTATGTTTTTCACTAGGTTTGATGTTTTCTTACTGCTTTTTCCACCAATAATTAAAGGTTTAGACTGCAACTGTCAGAAAATGGTGAAAAATGTCCATCCTAACTAAGTTAATAAGCTAAAAGTTGCCATATAAAAAAAAAAAAAGAACATCTTTATATTAGAGAAGCTAAAAACACGTATTGTGCATAAAATACTTTAAAATGTGTATGAATTTTTTCTGTCCATGGACTAGACTATGCTCGCCTGAGGATCACTTTTTTCTAACTAAATCGTGCAGTACCATAGTCCACACTGATCACTGAGCTCTGTGCCAATTTAACATTCGCATTTTCTCGATAAACGCAAGTATTTCCGACTTTTCCCACCCCAATGACCCACATCTACATTATACTCACACCTCAGTAAGTCAGTTCACCAGTGGTCCACACCAACAATGCTGTAGCTTAGTAATCGCTTCACTAACATTGACTGAAAGCTACATTGACGTTAGCTCCACACCTCACGTTTGACTACTGCGTCACTAATCCACTGTTATTACCAGATATTTCCAAAATGTGCTTTTATTGATCAGTACCATTTTAACTGGCTCACTACAAACATATTATAAATATCTTAACCCACAAATCTTCACCGTTTGGCCGCACATCAACTGCGGCGTTCACAGGAACACATGCACAAAACGGCTAGCATGCTAACAGCTAGCATTAGGCCAAGACTCTTTTTTAAGGCATTTTGAGTGACAGCTAACGGCGGTTCTCCGCACTGTGTTTTACTTATTTGTTTACAGTACCGAAGAGGACATAATATTATATAGTTATTCGAATAAAATACCAGTTTATTCAATTTTGCCGTACGGCCGCGACTGCAACTCACTCACCATGATGCAAGGGAAGCTGGAAAGAGGACCGGAAGAGGTTGTACCGCGAGAAATAGTGCCGTCTGCTCCGCCCTCTACTGTATTAAATTCCTGTGATGCATTGTGTTTTGGTTAATTTAAAAAATGTTTAATACATACACACTTCAATTAGCATCTAAAACGTATAACAGGCAGACAGTACCATTAATAATATTTATTCGCGGAGGGATATAACTGTACAGATTTTCATTAAAACGGGGACAGAGGTAATAATAATAATAATAATAATAATAATAATAATAATAATAATAATAATAATGAATTAAAGTATTAACATGCCATGAACTTTGCATAGAATACGTTTAAACACTATTTATTTTATTAGCAGAATGACTGGATAAATTGTTTCTTTACATGACTAAATGGGTTAATGTACTTACTTTCCACTACTGATAATAGTCAATAATTTTCTAATGCATGCGGTAATGTTAAGTTTTAGAAATATGTTCTTCGTAGCTATGAGGCAATAGGAAAAAATATTTAAAGACTTATGTCAGATAACCTTATGAAAACGTGTGAAGCTTTGAAGTAACAAAATCCAACTTTTAGGAAAATTAAATACTGTCACTGTGGCACGTTTACCAAGTGCAAGTACAGTTTAAGATCTTGTGCCTGGAACACAAAAAACTAGTCAAACCTAATGTTGGAAGTAATGCATCTCACTTGAAGTGAGCAGGATATACGTGAAAAATACAGGTATAGTCTAAGTATCTTCTGCATGTTACATCTCTTGTATATATATTAGCTACTGAGGTGCAGGTACCAACTCTCCTAATTCACATCCTATGAGAAGCCAGTTGATGACACTGCACCACAGTGGACAGCAAAGCCATTAGAAAGAACAGTGCTCACTATGACATTTTTGGGAAATGGTAGTGTATTTAAATAGGTCTCATGTATATCCCTGTCCTCTGGTTTTGGGCTACTGGCTGACATACAGCCAAAACGCTACAGGAGATGCAGACAAGCAGATGTTCACATTACATCCTGGTTGGTTGTGTGTTTTGTGCCTCTTACTATTTTGAAAGGAAAATGTATTAAATCTCTCAGATTGTGCTGCTTTCATGGTAACTTGCCAGTTTCTGCACAAGACTTTTAGTGGTGTTGTGTCTAAGTTATCTGCCTTATACCATAGTAAATGAACAGATCTTTGTATGAGTTGCTATTAAAGAAGCTAATGTACACTGTTGTATCATGGCAATAAAGCTTTCTGCAGGCCTTTCTAACATTAGTGTCCTTGCACTTTAACATAAAGTCCTGCAGCTGTGGAGAAACAACGTACTTGACCTCTGGCAAAATGGAGGGATTTTTTTGTGTCACCATCTAAAAGAGCAGAGACAGTTTGCAGTCCCATGATGCATAGCAGAACTGTTGCTTAACTCGCTCTAGCAGTTACAGTTCAATTTCTCTTCTTTATGAGTTGTAAAGGTTTGTCTGGGTTGTGGCACTGTCGAGCAGCCATTTCTGGATCCAGGAACCACCAGAGAAAAACACACAATCTAAACACTGAGTTTATGAGACCACTTCTGCTTATATTTCAAGTCCTTATACAGCCATGGAAGGTAAGACTGATACGACCACAAAATACAATAAAAATGTTTTATTTAAATAGTTCTGTGTCTTGTCTTTATTTCTTCTTGATCTTCTTGTCCTTTGCCTTCTTTTTGCTGGGCTTCTGTGCATTGGCTTTTTTGTAGAGGTAAAATCCCACCAAGCCGAGCAGAGTGGGCACTAAGGCCAAACACACGAGGGGAAACACATCGTTGACCACTTTCTGCCACGGTGTCTGCTGTATTAGAGAAATCACCTCCACCTCAAACTGAAGAGCAGCATCACCTAAAATAAACCAAGGTCAGATTAGCTCTTTTTTAATCATACAGATACAACATGAATTTAAATGCTGGGATAAAACATTATCCCAGAATCTCACACAGCTGTTAACTGAGTTGATATATATGGTATAAATCACATAGTCACACATCACTGATTAAACCATTCAGTGACTGAGGATATGTAAATATGTGTCCATATCACATATAAAACATGTACTTTTACATGGCATGTACAAAGGAAAATCACTAACTTATGTTAAAGGAAGGAGTGGTGAGGAAGTGTTGGGTCTTTTCCTTCTCTTCTGTGCCACAACTATTAATAACTATATTAACAGTAGTGAGCCAGTATTACAACAGACACGAGCAGTGCAGGGTTTTGTGTTTCTGACTTGTTTTTAAAGATTTCGTCTCGGGCAGGAGTCAGCGGTGCCACAGACGTGTTGGGAGGTCTTAACATAGCAAGAAACTCACTCAAACTCTTGGTTGAGGTTGATCACGTGTGCACAGACTTGCACTGATTTGTTTGTGTTCAGTACCTGGAATTGTTGGAGGGTAACCTTTTTTTCCATATGCAAGATGAGCGGGAATCATGGCTTTGATTTTTTGCCTAAATAAGAAATACAAAACACATTTACAGAGGAAGCATTTCCCAGATTCTATGACTAAGCCATTAACTCTGGTATTTGTTGAACTGATTCAGGACTGTTTGCAGCTATTGAAAAGTATATTTACTGCTGAGCACTTTCTCCCCACTTACCCTTCACACACACCAACCAAGCTTTGTTCCAGACCTGATAAGAAAATCACACAGAGAAAGCCAATCAGCAAAGGAAGTACATTCCCTTCTATAGAACAAGCTGTCGCTATCTCTGAAATGTAACCAAATCAGATATTCTGATTGAGCAACACAACATACACAAAAGCTTCAGTATTGGTTAACGTACCAGGAATAACCGTCCTTTTCCCCAGCTCAACAACAAGAGGATCCCGGGACAGTGATGTGTCGATCACCTTTCCATCCGTCAGTTTACCCTGGACAATAAAACACCCAATGAGAGGCATGAAACGATGAAAAAGTAAACACTGAAATATATATTACACAACCTTTAATGTAGATGGTTTTACCTCTCATCTGAAGTAAAGATGTATACGTTGGTAGATATAATTATTTACTTATATAATAATAATAAGAAAAATAAACTGGGAACAAAAAGTCATCCCAGTTTAATTCACCAGTAGTTGATTGTCGCATCTGTGTCAGTATTTCCACCAAAGACCTAAATTATTTCTGAACTGTTATGAGTTCATTTGCAGTTATCAAGCACTCGGAACCTAGTTTGACTCTTAATTAATTGATGTGTCTACATAAACGTTAAGATGCTACTACACATGTAAAAACAAGTCCCAGTCACAGCATCTGAGGCAGGATAAATACATTTTGTTTGTTTTTTGTTCCTCAGTTTGTGCCTCTCATTCCAAGCGAGTCACCTGTCTATCATCTTGTTTTCTAAAAAATACTCTAAATGCCACCTTGAAGGTGATTTAACAACAGTTACTGTTGTTCCAGCGGTATTTACAAAATCCTCAAGGACATTAAGCACTTGGTTACTTTTTTTTTTTTCCAAAGTGTGATAGAAAAATTCATCTCAAGTTGAAGCAGCTGTATTTCCAGAAATATATATATGCTTATGAAAAAACACACAAGAAACAGCAGTACACATAACTAGTAATAAAGTGTTTAACTTTGGTTCACAGCAGATGGAAGATCTTTTCCGTCAGATGATTAGAGGAATCTGTGAATTCAGGGAAAACATTTTAATAATTTCAGAAAAGGTCTGTTTTGTTAAATGACATGACTTTTTGGTAAAATCAATAATTCGTTATTTGATTCCACCATAACACAGGAGACACACGTGTTAGGGTTAAAACTCCTGAAGCCAGAAGCAGAGGTGCACAGATGGACTGTGAAGTGCTGCCCCACTGACAGACAGGGCTGCTACTGCTGACGTGTTGCACCAGCCCATCACAGACGATCTCCTCATGCACAGATAAATGCTAATAGACACGGACACACACTATCTGCCCCATGCTCGGTCATTTCTATCGGCTGCTGTCCGCAAACTGTTACTGCTCATAGTCACAGTCAGTGTGTGGCTGCACAGTCGTGTCCACATGGTTCAAGCAGACGGTGCCACATAGACATTAATACCTGCGTTCGTCATCAGCTGGGTCAAATACACACACTGGACTGGTTTTGTGTTACTGATGCAGATGAAGACAAACACTGTGTCTTACCGTGTAGTGGATTTGAAGCGTGTCTCCCATTCTGGAAACTACGGAGCAAGTTTCGGGTTTCACCTTGGGTCAGAAGAGTTAATACACAGTTACATTTAATTGGCAGAGCCGTTTGTGTCACACTGTATCACTCCGTTATATTGTAACACGGCTCCCACTCACCAAGGTCTCCACTTGCAGCTCCTCCGCTGCATTTTCTTCTTCCTGCGCGAGTCCGCAGGTGAAAGCTGCGAGCAGCAGAAGAAAAACGCTGGTCTTCATTGTGAACTTCTGGAAAAGAGCTGCCATCCAACAACTTCCGTGTATGTGCTTCTTCTGCACAGAGAGAGAGACAGAGAGCCGCACAGTTTGCAGGACGCTGTCTGCGTCCAAAATGGCTCACCACCAGGTAATGCTGATGTGTTAAAATACTGTAGCGATAAGGACTAGCAGTCCGTGGACGTTGTCCCAACACCTGGGTCTCTCCGAAGAGCCCACTTCACACATACCGCCAGCATCCAAGGCTGCCGTCGGTGGGAAGCGGAAGCGACGCCCAGCAGAGACACTGGGGGGCGCTGCTGTGCAGCCTGCGTCCGTCAGAGCTGCATGCTGGAGACTGGCAGTGGAAAACACGTCTTGTTAAGGCTGATGCATGGACGCCACGTTGCAGCCAGTCTTCACAAGAGGGAAGCTTCAAAAGTGCCGTGTAAATGGAGAAATAGCTATATCTGTGATTAAACAGGCAACTTTAAAAGCTGTAGTTCATAAGCACTCAAACACAGAG
>OMLM01019978.1:106243-130079 GCA_900302695.1 Helostoma temminkii | reverse complement strand
AATATGTTTTAAAGTGTAAAGCACTAGGCCTCATGCTCTCAAAAAAATTTTGAAATTTATATATCTGCTTTTCCATGTTATGTGAGCTATGCATGAATACATATATTCCACTTGTTTTCTGAGTGATCATAAATGCACAGCATGCAGCCCAGTTTTATTAATTAATTTATTTGTCATTTGGTAGCTTTCACAGTTTGTCTTTCACTTTGTTTTCCTTTTGGGATTCAATTCTTTAGAGAACTGAAATCCTGATTATATTCAAAGTCAGCACTGTTTAAACATTTCATATGATAACTTGATTTTTATTTTATGACAGTGAATATGTGTTATGAGCAGAGGTGGTAAGAAAGTACATCTACTCACTGTGCTTAAGTTCAATTTTGAGTTTCTTTGAATATGTTCATCTTGTTACTTTTACTTCATTGTAAGTCAGAGCGAAATGTTTGTTGTAGGTGTTTGCAGGTATTCGTTCTTATAAATTATGATGCATTATTTCACTATCTAAAATTAACTTCATTTTTTTTCCCAAGTTGAACAAATCTTTATCAAACTTGTGCACCTACACTTACAATTATGAGCAGCATCAAATACAATCGTGTTTAAGACACTTTGATTTCTCAGTAGATTAGAATACTCAAAGTACATTTTAGAACCAGTTCAAGTTGAGCAAGTAATTTTGTGGTACTGTTTGTACTTTTTAAGAAAAATACTTGCCACTTCAGTATTGGGTTTGTGTACTTCTATACCACACATAAAATCACATTTGTTATACTACTTCTTTGTTTAACAGGTTGTTTCTCTGAGGACCAGAAGAAAAGAAATACTTTGGAGAAAGACTTCCTGGTAATGGTAAAATATTAACCGTTCCTTTTGAACTCCTACCTGTCAGATGACTCTGACAGGAATGGAAGATCGCGGTTTGTGTTGAAAGAGACACTGTTTTGTTCCATGTATAATTCTTGTAATCAGACCTGTCTAGATGGAGGACAGAGTGTTTTTCTTGCACTTGTTTTTGTGTTTTTTTATGAGGCAGACTGGAGCTACAGGCACAGCCAGTTTCTTCTGAGCAGTTCAGCTGGCTCGCCCACTCTTAGGGCCAGTAAGATGTTTGTGTGAAGCTTAGCTGACAAACTAATGAGACAAGAGATAACATCTTACAACCAAACCAGATATTAGTCCGAGTTCAACAAGCATTTCTTCAAGCTTCAAGCAATGTTTAATAACATTCAGGGATAAAACAATAAACTGATGCTGTTAGACACGACTCACATTAGCGCAGCAGTAAAATCATGCAGCAATAAGATGATAAGTGTGCAGTGTAATATTCTTCCAAGTCATCAGCATGAAGGAGTGGAGGGGTCAAGGTTTCACTGTTAAGACAACAGGCGTAATAAATGTTCCTGCAGTTCATGTGAGACATGCAAGGAAGTAGGAAGAGATTTTTTATTTTCTTAGCATCTGTTTTTATGTAAGTATTGGACCAAATTACAGGAATTAAAGGAAATGTACAATGCTCTGAAACATGAATGTTGGATGAGGATGAGCACAAAAACACTTATATAAACAGTGATAAATGCAGAAAATGGCTCTGCTCTCAGCACTATGCAGGTTAGGTAAAGCCCATGATTGCGGACAATAAATGTCATGTATGTCAACCTTCTGACCTCAGAGCCAAAGGTACACAACTCTTCATCCTGGGTCCAGTTCTGACTGAGGACCTTCGTTAAAACTCTCTTTCCCATCTGTCTTGACTGTGAGACTTTCAGATGAGGCCAAAACGCTTCATCTCTGTGGTCAAAGGTCTTTGGACTTGTTAAAGACATTGCTGTGAAAGCTCTGTTGTTTAACAGTGATTGTGTTTAGTGCACTGTGGCCTTAAGCACAGTTTTGTACACACTGCACACAGAAACTTGCATGTGAATATTTTCCTTGCGCTTTAATATTTCTTTTACTTATTTCTTTCCTCTTTCTATTTACAGGATGATGCAGGAGGTTAACAGGGAAGTGAGGCCAAATGTTTGCTGGGTGGTTTGCCGCTTATCATTAGATCGCACAGCACATTTGTTTGTGAAGGGCTCTATACACACATACTGTGCACATATTAATACAATAGACTTATTAACTTATTTAATTATTACACTACACATTCTGCAGACCCACTGTGCATCACCATCTACAGCCTTCCAAATGATTTGGCCATGTTGTCGTGTATCTGCTTAAAACACAATTCATGTTTTAACTGTACAAAACGAACTGATCAATCTTAACTATTGATAAATAAATAAAGTATAAAGTATTTTTGAACATAATCACAACAATGTCAGATTGTCTTGTTGCTGACTGCATCCAGCCATGTTTTTTTAAATTATTTTTTAAAAACTCATTTAGATGCAAAGAAAGAAAAAGAAAAGAAACTTTTGTTCTGATGCATCTTTCAAGGTGTTTTCGTGGTTCTCATTGGGTTTCCAGGTTTTGTGAGCCATTACGTGTTCTGTGTATTCCTATGGCTGCAGGCAGGGCTCCTCCAGATAAATCAGTGACAGAGAAAGAGACGCTCCCGCCGCTCATTGGCTCAGCGTCGTGCTCCAATCACAGAGCTGTAGTGATTTCTATCACACACTTCGGAGCGGGCTGCTTGTAAAGTTGCGGCTCAGTTAAACGTCAAACTCAGAAATACAAACAGGTTTTTCACCACAGGGCGGATTTACCTCTCCATTTGCCTACTATAGGAAATCTGAGGGAGGAACAAGACAGCGCTGGAAAATCTGGATTAACTAAAATACAGTTCGGCGCCCTCAATGGAAACGAGCTATGTCGATTTTGGATTATAAAAGAACACATTTCTTCTCTTAAATATGATGGTAATGTTTGCTTAAAGCGTCACCGGCCTGGGAATTTGAATGAGGATGACCGCCCTCATGAGGAAGGTGCAGCAGGTGCTGTGCGTCCTGCTGCCGTGTGTTATCCAGCTCTGCAACGCTCAGGCACAACAAGGTGGGCTCACACACACACACACACACACACACACACACACACTGTTTATACCGCATTCATGCAGCCCACAATGGCCAACCCAAACCTTTACCCTAACCCTACTCTAATAGTAAGATAACCTCAGCACCAAAACCATGTTATGTTATGCCAGCCAACATGTTTTCACTTTCACGGTGGCCGTACTACACACACACACACACACACACACACACACACACACACACACACACACACACAGACACACACACACACACACACACACACACACACCTTCTGGCAACCTGGAATTTCTGTGGTGTTCCAGGGACAAATCCCTCTGAACACCTGGATTAGAGTTTAGGTGCTCTGATGTAGAAAAAACACCTGTCCTACCACACACACCAGAACCTGTTCTGCATACGTAAAACTTGTTTGCTGTGAGTCACCTGCACCTCTCCCACAACTGTGTGTGCGCTTTATCATGTTTGTCTCAATTGTTTGCGACAGAGTGGCCCAACCTTTCACTGCCTGCTGCCTGACAAACCCAGTCACACCAAAGCTATCTCCTTTAAAATGGCAAACCTACCTCTGACATGTTCTTATCTCTTACTATGTAGAGCCATGGGTGAAAGTAGTGATGATACAGCTTCACATGAACCTTCACAGATTAAACTCCCCCAGTAAATAAAGTCAAGTAAAAGTACAGCAAAGTACAAGTATTTTGTTATTAAACAGAAAAACGGACCCTGGATTTATTGTACAACTACACTGTATTACAGGATTATTATTATTATTACTGATGGATTCAAATGTAAGCAGCATTTAAATGCTTGTATCGAGTGATCACATGTTTTGTATGTAAAAATGCCACGTCTGTGCCAATCAGCCTTAACATTAACACCACCTGATGGTTTTAATGTTCTGGTGGACAGAATTCAACCAGAGAAAAGCTTTGACACTCCTCATGACCTAGAGAGGTCAGAACACACAGTTAATCACAGCTTGCTGCCTATGAATATTTGGTATTTTTTATTAAAAAAGACATCAATTATGATTCATAATTCGATTCTGGTTCATTTTCTATTGATAACCTTTTATTGATAATTGATTATTGATACTAATTTGTTAATCTCCAAATAGTTTGAAAAGAGTTTTATACAGTAGCTCAAGTACTTTGAACTTTGGTATTTACCTTCCACCAGGTGTAATGATATGTTTGAGGCAGAGAGGTGTTGTGATTTGAATCCACAGAGTCAACTGTGAACTTTGGCCTCACCTGCAGGTGAATCAAGCGGTGGCGTAGTTTGAGAAAAACAATGTGAACGTGCTCATCGTTTGTCATCGTTGCTCCAGTGACGTGACCTCTGACATCTGAACTAGACACAGACACACACTCAAGAGAAACAACAAAAACACTAACATGAAAACTACGACATGTTCCTCGTACAGTGGGACACTGTGGAACAAAATGTCCTCAAAATATACAAAGCGTTGTTTGTTAGTTTGTTTATTAAAATCCCAGATAACTACTCCCCAGCAGCAGCTATTCTTCATGAGGTGACAATACACAATACGCTTTCACAATACTCACTACAACAAGACATCATGGTAAAACAGTCCCACTGAAAATAAAAGCTAATAAAAACCATCATTCAGTACAACAGTGAATTTGTAATTCAGACAAACAGAGGTGTCCATGTATTTTAGTAACATTTGCTCTAGCTGAAGCTGACACAGAAGCTGTGCCGTATGCTACATGAATGATGCAGAAGTGACTCGTATTGTGACTAAATTGCCTGGATTTTTTGAGTAAGTCAAAATCATATTCGTAGTCACGATATTTGGATTAAAATGATTCAAGAAATGTAACAGGTGTAATGTGCCAGAAGTTTGGTCATCAGTCTTGGCGTTTAGCCAGTTGCTGAATAGTTTGTTTGTTTGTGCAGGTGCTGTTGTTTTGTTAAAGCAGAAAGGTGGACACAACCTTTGGTATGAACATGTCAGTCACATAAGGTTAACTGGGCAGTCATCAAGAATAACTCATTTTAATCATGTTGTCTTTTTATCTGGAACCTCAAAGCAATTTTTGTCAGAGCCTTCCTTCAAATGTTTAATATGGATTCGATTACAAATGCTTGTGTGGGGACAAAAGATCAGAGAGCTACTCAAACATGTTCAACTGCAAATTCAGTCTTCAGCCTGACAGGAAGAACAAGTACATTTTTACTTGTTCTTCAGTATTCTCATCCTCATCATCACAAAGCAGCTTAGTGAGAATATGTGATACATCTGAGACGGTTTAACTTGTGATTACAAGACACCGTGAGTTTAGTTTGGTTTATTGTCTTCCAAGAAAACCACAAGGTGGTATCTTGTAAAATTGATTCTGTACTTTTACAGGTGTGACTTATCCAAATAACCGATGCGTCAAAGAGCAAATATGCTGCCAGTCCTGTTGTCAAAGCACGATGTTAAGCAACTCTTTGCGTCAGCCTCAGTATGTTCAGGAAAGTTTGAAGGAGCAGCGCTGCACACTGGAAACACAGAAAATTACTTTCTCATACACCTCTGGCTGTGAACCAGTGAATGCATCATCCGATGAAGTAGTTCATGTGCTCAGGTGTCTGTCTTTGTGTGTGTGTGTGTGGGTATGTGTGTGTGTGTGTGTGTGTGTGTGTGTGTGTGTGTGTACATATGTGTGTGTTTACCAGTGATGTATGCTGTAATCTCTGTCCAACCTGTGCCAAGTTTCTGTTTGCCTCACTCATCGTCTGCACTGCTTTATTGAACTTGTTTATCTCCTCCTCCCTCTATTCTTTTCTTTCTCTCCCTCTTCTTTGCGAGTATTGAAACCTTGGTAACAGATGAGTGTAAATAACAGCTGAACCTGATCTGTGTTATGTTTTTGTCGTGTGTTAGGTTACACTTTATTGCTGAGGACAATGACACCATTTTCTAGTGAGTTAATGTGCTGTGATTTGTTAGTGATGGAATAAGTAGGAAGGATAACACACTGCAGTGTTGGTAAAGAGTGACTAGACACACTGAGTCACTCTTGCTCACACATTTTGATGCACTAGAACTTGTGTTTTGCACTTGTTAAATAAGGCCATTGTGTTCACATATGTGTGTGCGGATTGACTCTAAACCATCCACCCTATCCCTTCTTTTTTTCATCACCCATCTGCCAACACTGAAAGTCCTCTTTTGAGAGAGAAAACCCACCCAACCTGCTTCCACAGCTGCAGACTGTGCCTTGTGTGTATGGCTGATATACCATTTTCTCACATAGTGTACTGCTTGTGTACACACTGGTTTTGTCCCCATCTACAGTGCATTTTACTGTATACATACTGCACATACTAGAGGGTGTAGAAGGTTCTTGAACGTTCGTGCGCAGGCGTTCTCGAGTGTTTCAACGTGTATTCAAAATCTGAAGTCACACTGATAGCTTAACAAAGGTAGGGTAGATAAAGAGCAACACCCTTTAGCATTTCACAGACTGACATCATTGACATTTTCAATTAAATGGGTTCTAATGTGCAAAGATTTCTTAAAGCAGATAGATAATATTGGCAACTCAATAGCAGTGGAACACTGACTTATAAATCTAATCTAATCTGACTTGAATGGTGCACGAATGCAGTGGCTTCCAACCGTCTGACTGTGACTCCATATATGACCCTTCCACGCCAACCACCTTTGCTTAGTGATTGCGCCTCTTTATTAAGGAGTGGGTTTAATTTAATTTTAAGCAGCACTTTGGTCAACTTTAAGGTTGTTGTTTGCTAGACAAATAAAGTAGATTTTTAGTAATTATTAGTGGTCTCACAAGGTAAAATAAAACTGATCCAACACCAGAACTTCTCAACTTTCAGTCTTATCTGAGTAAAGCTCCAAAAACTGGAAACAATCAGCATTCTTGTTATTGTTCCAGGTTATAGATCAGAGCTGCAACAGTTTTGATAAAATATTTCATACAATCCAATACATGATACATTTCAAATAATAAAAAAATTTAGCTATAGTTATGGAGTAATAAGTGAAGGTTTCCTGTTCCTTCCATTGTGCAAACACTAAGTGAACAATATTAGACTTATTCATCTGATCGCAGGCTTTGGGCTAGGTAATAAAACACAGGGTTTCTGTAAAACACTTGCATCCAAGATAACCACAGCCACAGAAGACATGATACAATGGTTTTACTGGCTGAATAGTACTCCACATAGCACGTACAATAAACTGTGTAAAATCAGAGGAGTGACTACCTGTGTCTTGTCACGAAACCAAGATATATTTCTCTGAGCCTCCTGCTACTAATGAATGGAGGAGCATTTAGAAATTACGTTTGAAGCAATATGCTGGTAATCCTTGACACTCCACAGACAGAGCTATTATAAAACATTATTTCGGGAAAGAAAGACTTGAGTATAGCATAAACAAAATTCCTTTCACCTCTGTTTTATTGCAATGACAGCAGGACTTTTCAAAGTAGATATCTAAAAATAAAACAAAAACTACTTACATGGTCAGTCTCATAAAGAGGTTAATGTGCGTTTTGTGATTTGGGTGAACTGATCCTTTAATAATGTTTGATTCAGAGCCACATGTAAAACTGATCTTCTCAGCAATACAATAAAATGATTAATAACATGATTGTGTGGACATAGTACACACACACAACACACATTGTGCTTCAGCTCCCCACTGTGAGGTTAATAATCATTAGCTTTTTAATGCCCTCCTCGCCCTTGTTGATTGTCTGTTCTCTAGTCTGTCTCAGTAGGTGGAATGTGTTTGTGAGTGTGCTGAGCACATATCGTGTCTGATTGTGGTTTAACACACATTCCTCAGGCCTCTTCAACTGAATCAACAACGGCATAATGAAGGGAGTTAGTTTTTATCATAAATAATCAATCACAGTTGGCTGGTTAAAAAAAACAGGTTACGGGCCGGTGTAGCCAGTTTACAACAACAAATAAACAACAAAACATTTTCGGTATTACTATCTGGTATTATTATCTGGAGTCTTGGTTTTAGGTCACTCCATAAAGGGTGGAGACAGACAGAGTGCCTGAGGTGAATGAGGTGAAGGAACAGGTGCATGTTGATGTTCTGAAAGTTAAGTTAATAATTATAGTTCGGTCCTTGGGCTCATCAACACAGTCAGCATGTGAATCTGCCACAGTGGCTGTGACAAGCTGCTCATATGGTCTGTGAAGGTTCCCAGGTCACAGTTACCCCAAAGGTTCTGCCCAGCGGTAACTGGACTTGCTGTAAGTTCTTGAAGACGTTTCACCAGTAACTTAAAGTAAGTCCAGTTGCCACTGAACAGCAACTTTGGGAGGCTATTAAGGTATTTCAAAACTGCATTTAGGACCAAAAATTACCATTCAGTGGTAATGAACATTGTGAATAATGTGTTATATATGTCACAGCCTGACTGAAGTTTTCATATTTCTTTGAGCTGTGACTAGCAAATTCACTACATACTTTACATAGAGCCATTTTACATAAATGTGGACAAATATAGGCTAAAACACTGGATTAAACCCATAATACAACTGACTTCATAGCAACTCTATTATTACACCTGTTTGAATCTGCTAAAGTATTACTGGCACTGTGTAAGTATATGAAAGAACAATAGGTGTGACAAATACATACATTCATATAATTTTTCATGTTGCGCAACTGGTAAATACCCCTCCTGTTTTAGAGTAAAGGTTAAACTGTGGTGATAGCTGACAGGGAATGTAGCTGCACTTTTTTAAGTTACAGTTGACGTTGAAAAGGATGTGGATGCTCAAAATGCCTCATATTCAAGGTTCAGATTCATGTTGGAACAGACTCATTCTCTTGCCTCAAAATGGCAATGTGCTATAGTCACTGTTAGCTAAATCAGTGTGATTCTCAAACGTTCAACATATGTCACACCAATGTGAAAAGTATCTTCTGTTTGTATGTTTGTACAAAGAATCGATTTCTGGATGAGATTCAGATCAGCAGAATGTCAGTCCTCGGTCCTCTGCCGCGTCTCTCCTGACATTTGAATAGCAAAGCAGCTTTCAAGTGATGCTGAATGGCTGAGCTCCCACAAACCATAAACAAGGCTGCGTATGTTTGTCTCAGAGAAGGACATGCCCTGTACACAATCCTCAGTTTGTTCCACACTGTTACAGTACATTCATTGATGTAGATGAGCAGACCACAGCAGCTTGTAGTAAGTGGCATAAAGCAGTCTTTGTAAAAAACAATGCTGCTGCCTTATTACTGATTAAATAGAATTTCTGTAGGATTATATTTTATTGTGAAACCACTATATGAACATATTAAATATTTTTTGTTTATATTACAGTGCCTCCTTACTCCCCTTTAGGAAAAATGTGATGTGACTCAGTCATTGTTGGTTCTGGTCTTTTCAGAAGAAAAATATAAATATATATATATATAAAATATCACTTGATGGTGTTTATTCATTAGAGTTTATTCTTCACTTTTACAGTGGTGGTTTGTTACGGCACCCAGAACATGCTGAGCGTGACAGGAAATTCACAGCTTCAGTACAACCTGATGAAGCAGAGGTACTCCGGCTGTGAGATTGTGATGGGCAACCTTGAGATTATCATGATGGAGCACAACAGAGACATCTCCTTCCTGCAGGTGAGGCTTTAAACATGCAGAGGCATCACAATGACAGGCTGACAGAGAGCACTAGCTTTACAGTGTATGTGTCACTGAGAATTGCTGACTAGTCTGGACAAGGATGTGAATCAACCCTTTTGTGTCTCCAGTGTTAGAAACAATCTCACATATAAGGGTCTATTGAAAATCAAAACAAGCCGCTCATCACTGTCTGTGGTAGATAGTATATCTGTCTCAAATGCACAAGTTCTTTTCTAAAGTAATCACTACACTGCAGTTATGGTAACTAACAACACAAGCAAAACACCGTGACTGTAATAACAGTCTACAGTCTGATTTACAAAAGCAGAGTAAAGTTTTTTTTCTAAACTTTTTTTCTTGTATTTCTCATGATTGTTTAGTCTATCAGGGAAGTGACAGGCTACATCCTGATCGCCATCAACGAGTTCAGCCACCTGCCTCTGGACCAACTGCGTGTCATCAGAGGAAACACACTGTATGAGGACAAGTATGCTTTGGCCGTGATGATCAACTACCAGAAGGACGGGCAGTATGGCCTGCAAGAACTGGGCCTGACACACCTTACAGGTACACAGAAGCCCACTTAGTGTTATTTAAATTGCAAGAGGCTGGAGTGGAGCACATAGGAGTTCAGGTTGGATGTGAGATTTGGTCTGCTCGAGCTCACACACCCACACAGTGCAGCCACACCTCGAGAGTGCTGGTCGTCAGAGAGCGGCGGTGTGTGCAGTTCCAGTGATGTGAAATCCCTGGAATGTCTCGTGTGCTCAACCGCTCAACCGCCACCGTAACTTGAGCTCCAGCGAATTACACTGAGCCTGTTTGCCGTAGTAAACAGAGTTTGATAGGATGAGTCATGGACTTGTTCAGGCTTGCTTTGCTAATTGTCCTTCCCCATTTACATGTGTTCCACCCACAGAGATACTGGAGGGAGGAGTCAAGATCATCCAGAATAAGTACCTGAGCTATGCTCCACAGGTGAACTGGCTGGACATAGTGAAAGACGGGACACCTCATATTCAGATTGAGGGCAATGGGCCTGAAAGTGAGTGCAAAGGATCTACACATATGAGCTCTAATTACCTTACTGTATATTAATGAATGGGTCCACAATTTTAATTTCTAAAGTGATTTCTAAAGTGGAAAGTTGAAAAGATAAAAACAAATACAGTCTTCACTTTGTGTAATGAAGACTGTGTAAAACACACTGTGAAGTTTAATGAATGCAAACACTGAAACTGAACAAGTGAAAAACAAAGTGTGAATCTTTCTGAATTCCCACTGAAATCACTTCAGGATCTCTCCAGCATAAGCGGACGTATGATACAGCAACCACAGACTCTTTCAATGTGTACATGAACTTGTGACAGCTGGATTAGCACAGCCTAGTTAAAAGTGAAGCTATGCTTTTGCTAAAGTCTTCTATAAAATACAAAATTGCATCTGCTGATGACGACATTATTTCTCAGAGCCTTGTAACAAAGCATGCGGAGACGTGCCATGTTGGGGTCCAGGAAATGACACCTGCCAGATCTGTGAGTGACGTCCCTTTATTTTCCATACATCACTTCGGTTCAGTAACGCAGTGGTTGAGTCAAAAGTGCCGAAGCATATGTGGAAATATACACTTTAATTCATGTTTAATGGAAACAAAACAAAACAACAACATAGTTACATTTGCATGCTATTTTACACAGTACAGTAATTTAGGTTGGTTGTTTCATTTATCTACAAATAAACAATGAAGCCTCGTCAGTTTTATTTATTTAGTTTGAATCTATGAAATACAATATTGCAACTATTGCAAGTATCTATGGTGTATTTAAAATGTATTGAAAAAAATGTTGCAAGGCAATGCTTGTGTGACAAAAATCCCTATGATGGGTTAGTTTAAAAATAGTTTGTGACTCACTGCTTTAATGCATTAACAAATTAATGTACTCTCGACTTTATTTCAGTGACAAAGACTGTGTGCGCTCCTCAGTGTAACGGCCGATGCTTTGGTAGAAGCCCAAGTGAGTGTTGTCACAATGAGTGTGCTGGAGGCTGCGCTGGACCCCTGGATACTGACTGTTTTGTGAGTCTACTGTTTCAACAGGCCTCTTTATGTTGATGTGTAGAAATAGGGTTCATCTTAGTAACATCGATGCAAACACACACGGACACACACTTATATTAGCTGTGTAGCTGACTCTGCTTTCTTCTTACAGGCTTGCAGGAACTTCAACAACTCGGGCTCCTGCGTGTCTGTGTGTCCACAGGCTCTGATCTACAACAAGCATAAGTTTAAAATGGAGCCCAACCCCAACGCCAAGTACCAGTATGGCTCCATCTGTGTGGCCCAGTGCCCCCGTGAGTCCTCCACACATGCTGCTTTATTCCCACATGTTCACACAGTCTTACAGTTTACAGTCGCCTCCCTCACTATGTGAATAGAGTTTGTATGCTTGTATAACAGTGTTCAAAACTCAAATGTTTTCATGAATTTGATTAGGTGATGCTATTTAACACACTTTGCACCATTTTCTCTTCTATTTTAACAGCAAACTTTGTGATAGATGGTAGCTCGTGTGTGAGCAACTGTCCGTCTGATAAAATGGAGGTGGAGAAGAACGGAGTGAAAAGATGTGAGCCATGTAGTGGCCTCTGTCCAAAAGGTATTAGAGCAATTCAACAACTGCAAGTTATCCCGGGGTAGTTTAAGCTACAAAGCTATGAGATTGGATCTGTTAGTTGGTATTAGTAAGCAAAATGTTACACTGCAATATCACTTAGCTATAAAAATACAGTATAGTATGTATCTCTAATATGAGGGCAAAGGATAAAGCAGCATAAATTATGACATTAGATTATAGATTTACTTCATTTTCTTATCCCTTTTGTTGTCCTTTTCTTCCAAGCTTGCATTGGCACAGGAAGTCCATCCAGACAAACTGTAGATGCTCTCAACATCGACAGTTTCATAAACTGTACTAAGATCCAGGGCAGTCTGCACTTCCTAATCACCGGGATCAAAGGGTAAACAGAACCTTTTGTGTACTGACGAGTGATATATGTTTTATTATGTGCTTTATCAGTACATTTTGCAATAGGCTTTAATTTTTGTCTCCGTTTTCTGTTCAAAGTGATGATTACAGAGGTGTACCAGCCCTCGATCCAGAAAAACTGAAAATCTTCAACACAGTACGGGAGATTACAGGTGTGTGAAGGAGGTCAACTTTAGACCTATAGACCTTCAGTAAACGTTTCTTTTTAATGTCACATCATGGTCCACATCTTGAATCAAACGTCTCCATTTTCAGACTTCCTCTGTATCCAGTCCTGGCCTGAAAACATGACTGACCTGTCAGTCTTCTCCAACCTCCAAACAATTCAAGGCAGGACTCTATACAAGTGAGCAGCAGTTGTTTTTTTTCCTGTTTTCCAACATTGTTTTTGTTTCTTTTGTCAATCTAGATCACATAGTTGTAATTGTTGTTTCATGTTTGACTGCAGGAATCTGATTGTTTTTGTTTGTTGTATCTCTTTGTCTCTATGTTATACATCATGTTTACCCCATTTAGAGGAGAGAGCTCTAGAAGGTACAGTGAATAATGTCAATTTCTTTACATAATTTTATATAATGTGATTTTGGTGATGGGCACAATTCTTTATTGAGTTCACAGTGTTTCCTTGCATGGTCTTCTGAATGAAAATATAAGGTGTAACATTATGGTATGGTCGTTATTTCAGTCTTACAAAAAATTGAATGTAATGCTGAAAATTAAATGGCACAGATTTCACATTGCAAACTACTGACTATTTATTTATGTGGCTTGTATTCCTCTTTCCAGTAGTTTAAAAAACATAAACACAAAAACTTTTTTTTTTTAAAAAGGCCCATTAAATTTAAGACAGATCACAAAAAGTTTCTCAAATTGGTTCGGTAACATTAAGACACCAAAATCTAAATTTGCAGCACTCAGGTGACCAAGGACAAATAACCAGCCTGGATAAAACCTAACATTTGTTTCATCAGCTTGTGTTTTGTCACTGATACAGTCATACATGAGAAGTTGCTAGAAACCCTGGACACTTGATTTTCAGATTTGGAAGTGACCAAGTAAACTTGTTGTCTTAGCAGTACTAAAAGATCTTGATGCTATATATTCAGTGGTGTTTTCACCCTTGAATTGCTTATATGCCCCTTCCCTTACTTTCACTGTATAATAAAATCTATCACTATATTGGCAACTGTTAATTTTATATTTCAGGGCCTACTCTCTTATGGTGACTAGGAGCTCCTCTCTAACCTCCATGGGGTTACGCTCCCTGCAAAACATAAATGACGGCGGTGTCTACATCACAGGAAACAAGAAACTTTGCTACCATGACACAGTCAACTGGACACGCATCTTAGGTAGCAACTCCCGTCCACAGCGACGCCAGAAGCACATTGACATCAAGGAGAACCGACCAAGAAATCAATGTGGTGAGTGCGTCTAGATCATTCCTATCTAGCTCCACTGTCATCGTTAATGCTGATGATGGTACAGTAAGTGTTGTTCCACTGTGTTGACAGTTAAGGAGGGTTTTGTGTGTGACCCTCTGTGCTCCTCTGATGGTTGCTGGGGCCCGGGGCCAGACCAGTGTGTGTCGTGTAAGAACTACAGAAGAGGAGGAACATGTGTGCCGGACTGCATGTTCCTAACTGGGTCAGTCTTCATAAAATAAATAATAATATGAATAATAACACCCAGCCTGTTTGCCTGGTGTGAGTAATGTTTGCTGTGGTGTAGCCGTGTTTGAAGGTTTGAAGGTTTTTGAAACACTTTTTGCCCTAAATGCAGGAAGAGGCGGGAGTTTGCTACTCCATCTGGAGATTGTATTCGTTGCCACCCTGAGTGTAAGGTCCAAGAGGGGAAAGAGACATGCACAGGCCCGGTATGTTTATCTCAAAATTAACTGGTCAGCCTATCAGGCGGTTAGGTTTACAGCCATAATTTGAACAAAACAAGTTCTTTAAGCTCAAGCATTAATGTCCTGCTGCCACCTAGTGGTGTTACATTAGCCATGAATATACTCCTTAAAATCACACTGCTGATTCATGCTGTTGCTCCTTCTCATCAGGGAGCGGATCAATGTGTGGCATGTGCCAGTCTGCAGGATGGTCCTCACTGTGTCTCCTTGTGTCCTGATGGCGTGATGGGAGGGGAGGGGGTCATCTTTAAATACCCCAACAAGCAAGGACACTGCGAGCCATGCCACATCAACTGTACCCAAGGGTACGGAACAACAATCCATGTTTGATGATGCATACTCATGCATATTTTTCTGCCTTAATTAAGCCATTTATATTTCTGTTGTTTAGGTGCAGCGGTCCAGGAATTGGAGACTGCGTGGGGACATCCCGGTACATCTCTGGGTAAGTTTCTCTTCCACTACTGGCATATTTTAAATTGTCTAACACAGTCTTCAGTATGAAATGCTGACAGTGAGACATCTCATGCATTTTCATCTCTTCATTCATTCTCTAGTCAAGCGACCACAGCGATTGTACTGGGAGTGATTGCGCTTCTCTTCGCATCATTCTCTATCTTTGTGCTGACAGTTCTGTACCGTAGAGGTCTTGCCATTCGTCGCAAGCGAGCTATGAGGAGATACATGGAGAGTGGAGAGGTTAGTCTATAGTTTGGTTGTCATTATGTTTTTATGCTTCATTTGGTTTTGTGTTAATGTGATTTATCATTAATCTCCTTGCCCATAGAGTTTTGAGCCTCTGGATCCTGCAGAGAAAGGAGCTAAAGTTCATGCTCGGATCCTCAAGCCCACAGAACTGCGTAAGATCAAGCTGCTGGGTAATGGAGTGTTTGGATCAGTACATAAGGTAATTGTTATTATATTAATAATAATAAGGCTTTATCTTGCACACTTGATATTTATTTAACAACTTTATCTCTGCTTTCTGTACTTCACAGGGCATTTGGATTCCTGAGGGAGATACAGTGAAACTTCCTGTGGCCATAAAGACTATTAATGATCGCACTGGCCGGCAGACTTTCTGTGAAGTGACAGACGTAAGAAAATATGACTTAAAGGAACCTCCACTGAAATTACATGTTTTGAATATGAAACCATTATTGCCTGTCAGATTGAAAGTTGGCTCTGAAATGTTTGTAGGGTGCATGTTATATATAAATGAAGCCTCTTAAACCACACACTGCTTTGTGTTTGATATGTGTACTATGATAACTAACACAAAGACACATGTAGATTGTCCACAGCATAGTTAAATGGTGACACGCTGTCATCACAGCATGTAGTGGTATCAATTTACTGGCAAAGCAAATATTGTTTTAAATAGTCTAATATACACAGTGACAATAGAGGTACTCTGCTAATACCTCTTACTGAATATTGACACTACATACCACTAATGGTTTAACCTAAATGTTCACTGCAGCACATGATGGCAATGGGAAGCCTGGACCATGTTAATGTTGTCAGGATCCTGGGTCTCTGTCCGGGGTCCAGCCTTCAGCTCGTCACCCAGCTCAGCAGTCAGGGCTCTCTGTTGGAGCACGTCAAGAACTGCAAGAACAAGCTCAGCCCGCAGAGGCTGCTCAACTGGTGTGTTCAAATCGCAAAGGTAAATTCTAGTTGTAACATATAATGATATTGTTCAATCTATTCCACTGACAGACAAAGCACTTAAACACATAATATCCTTTCCGATCAGGGTATGTATTACCTGGAGGAGAACAGGATGGTCCACAGGAACCTAGCTGCCAGAAATGTGCTCCTGAAGAATAATTACGCCGCCCAGATCTCAGACTACGGCATTGCAGACCTTCTTTACCCTGACGACAAGAAGTACTTTTACAATGAAGTCAAGGTCCGTATTCTGGTAGAAACCATATGATGTGTATAAAGAACATTCAAAAGAGTTTATTAACAGTGGGTTTGTTTATGTCAGACACCGATCAAATGGATGGCCTTGGAAAGCATTTTGTTTCGCAGATACACACACCAGAGTGATGTCTGGAGTTATGGTGAGATTTAAACCACTGCAATTACCAGTTGACACTGAATGTATGTGACAGTAGTGGATGTGTGTTTGGTTTGTGATGTGCCACACTGAATCCCTTGCCTTGATGTATTCAGGAGTGACAATATGGGAGATGATGTCCTATGGGGCAGAGCCTTATGCAACAATGCGTCCACAAGAAGTTCCTGATCTGCTGGAAAAGGGGGAGCGTCTGTCCCAGCCTCAAATTTGCACCATTGATGTCTACATGGTCATGGTCAAGTGTGAGTACCTCTTCTTTCACAATTTCACCAAAGTATGTTTTTTAGCTCTAGAAATGGCAATTTTAGTCTCTTTGTCTGAAATAATTTCAAGAACTACTGGACTGATTATAGCTTGACATATTTTGATTACCACTGAATCTGGCACAGTCATTCATTGGTATCATTGTGGTGATCTCTTCCCTTTTCATCTGGGGCCATTCTGAAGTCAATTTTAAATGTGCGCAATAGTTGTGATTACATAACTGCAAAACTAATGCAGATGATGAAATTACCATCAGCCTCAGCTGTATTTTGTGTGTACAGCTAATCATGAAATGTTATAGTGTTCATATGTGTGCACTTTACATATCAGATTTTCTTCAGTGTGTGCTAGTTTCAACAAATCCTTATTCCAACATTTGACTCCTGTTTATAATTTGCAGGTTGGATGATTGATGAGAATGTCCGTCCAACATTCAAGGAGCTGGCCAATGAATTTACAAGAATGGCCAGAGACCCGCCTCGCTACCTGGTGATCAAGGTAAGAACAGCTATGTGTTGGAGTTGTGATCTTCAGTAAAAGCACACACGTAGAACATGTAGTAATTTCATTTCCGTCTACCAGGAGGACTGCAGCCAGCAGGACTCAGTGCCAGATGAACCTGTGCAGCGGAGTGCAGACCTGGATGACCTGGAGGATTTAGACTTTGAGCTGGAGGTCCAGGAAGAAGAGTCGATGGTGGATGGCATGGCTTCAGTCCCAGTCTATCTGTCCCCGTCAAGGAGCCTCAGTCGTCTCTCTAGGATTGAAACTCACAGAGTAGGGGCTGCTACTTTTTATCAATTCTATGTCTAGTTTCTGCCTAGAAGAACCTTTTCTGTAATCTCTGAATCTGTCTGTCTTTTTTTCTAAAGGTGGTTATTAATCCATCAAGCACAGCTGGATACCTGCCCATGACCCCAGGTGTTGATAACTTAGGACAGGTAAGACACAGTTCAAGTCTATATGTTTGTATGTACATTCAACTGAGCACGATTAAGTCAAATATTAAACACTTACTAATACAAGGCTGTGATTTTTACATGGCAGCCACGCTCTCGACTAAACTCAGCCCGCACAGTGTCTGAGAGCTCAGAGGGCTGCGGCATGGCAGGGGAGCTGGAAATGAACGAGGACTTTTGTCAGATGGGGAGCTTGAAAAGAAGATGTCACCGGGAGGACAGCGCTTACATGTCACAGAGGGACAGCATGTCGGGTGGGCCATCAGAGACCCCTTCCCCAGAGATGGATGAGGAAGACCAGAATGGCTATGTGCTTCCTGGAGACAGCCCAGAGAGAGGTAATGGTCTCATTCCTAATACCAGTAATCATTTATATTATTTATTTGTAAATGTGCTGGTCTGACTATTGTCCCTGGAAATAAATAATAGCCCTAAAGCCTGGGTTAGTGTCACAACCATTTTATGGAAAGAATATGTTATCCAGCTTTACAATACTTTTCTTAGCTTGTACTATATACAGTATTCAGACACCAGTAGGCTACAACAGTAATCACTCTATCAGATGTTTAAGGTAGGCAACGTTTACTTGGGTTCCCTTTATATAGTTTTAAGACCTGTGTGAAAATCTGATCACATTCTGGGTCTGATTACGCAGAAATACAAAAAAGGGTTCACGTTACAAGCTCTTCTGTGAATGAGAAGATCAATACCACTCTCACATTACATCTCCATGAGGCCAACTGTCATTCTTGCACTCTAATATTTAAAATGTAGTCGTTACAAAAAGGTTCTAAGGTATTAAAAGAAATGCCAATAAGTAGAGTAGAAAAACAAAAAAGGAAAATAATAGATCAAGAAAAAATGTACCTGCACTCTGAAAAGATGCTACTGTGTTTTAAAATGGCATATTTCTCAACCAATGCAAAAAAACAAAACTGTATCCTTTTTTTTCAGATAATCTTCTTGCCTTACCACGAGCTCCTCCTGGCGGGAGGGTCAGGTCTCTGTCATCAGGCATCCCGGATGACCCAGATGATGAAGATTATGAGTATATGAACAAGAAGACACCGGTGTCCCCCAGGCCCAACAGCCTAAAGCCGAACAAAAAACGAACCTCCTCCATTTCATCACAAGTGACAGCATATTCCAGTGATACCACATCATCTGTGGAGGCAAGGAGATGTCACATGAGGAGCAAAGATAAGCCTGATTTAGAGCAGCAAGGGTTGAATGAAGTTCAATATGAATACATGGACATCAGATGTAATGAAAAAGATGAAAACCCTCCAGTACACGACCCTCCTCTTCCTCCAAAACCTGCAAGGATTGGAGACAAACAGGTGGAGGATGAGGAGGATGAATACGTGGAGGACAGTAACTACCATTACACAAACAGACAGCCGAAACTGCGGCAAGCACTTCAAAGCAGGAAGCAACTGAAGATACAGGGAAGGGACGAGGGCGAGGCGGATGAGTATGAGGACATGGACTGCTTTGGTGCCCAGCGCCCTGGAGACACAGTGGTGTACCAGAATATGCAGAGGCAAGAGGAGGGAGCAGTGGGGGGCACATCTGGGTTTGACTCTTATGTAAAGGTGCGAGCTGGGGTCAGGGTTGGGGAACCTGCAGCTGGCGACAGATCTTTTGACAATCCAGACTACTGGCACAGCAGGATTTTCCTGAAGCCTGAGGCAGTGCCAACATGAAGAGCATTTAAATCATGTGAACTTCCCTCCAAGCTAAATTCATGAAGGACCTGAAACAGGAAATGTAATCAAAAACCATGAGAATAATGTAGCCTATGACACCGTGTGGGGTTTGTGTCATCAAGTACTTAGAGCTATAATTTGGGATATAAATAGCACTGACTGCTGAAAGCACTAACTGAAATGAACAGTTCACAAGCTATGTATGTCTTTCTGTTTACATTCTGAGATGAACAAAGTGTCTTTTGAGAACAAATGCATTTGCAGTTTCCTGTATCTTATGAGACCTCTTGTATGATTGTGAAATATGTTTTATATGCAATAAAAAATATTTTGAAAAGCTATTTTAAACCCACAACATTTTTATTTTAACAACATATTATGGTCATGTGTGCAAATCGTAAAATACAGGTTATTTTCTCCAGTTAGCTCATAATGACCATGAAAGTTAAAGTGAAATGTTTAAGTCTCCCACCTGAGCCATCGGTTTATTTGCTGTGCTGGTCATGGTGCAATTTCTGTGAATTTCTGCAACGGTCTTACTAGTTTCAGCCAGTTCTCACAGCTCATCGCATCAATGGATGGAGTTCGTTCAGTTGTCACTTTGGTTTTTATGCCATTGGCTTCTAAAGAGATGTAGGCTTTGTTTTGTTCTTTTTCAAAGTCTATTGCTGTTGATGACGACCACAGTAAATAAAAATGATCCTATCAAATTGTTTAACATTTTCACACTGTGTCACTGTTTGACATTTTATGTTTTGCTATTGTGTTATGGGGTTAAACAAACCTGATATATCACCAGTTTAGACATATTCTTACAAATGACCATATTAATACAGTAATCTTAATGTTGTCTTTCCACTGCCAACCAACAGAAAACACTGACTGTGGAGGCACAAAGCGTGAATTTGATACTGAGAATACTGTAATTTGGGAATCTCTCTGGAAACTTAGACTGCTGATGTCTCTTAATGTCTCATAAATGTTTGGACACATTTTTCGACAAAAAATGTGTATTTAGTCTACCATCATTTAGACTACTAGAAGTACAAAAGGAGAGGTCTCTTACTGGCCAGTGTGCAGGCTGAACAACTGCAGTCAGGTAGAGATTATGAGATAATGGCTCCTCTTCACAAACATGTAAAATATCCTCCAGCAAGCTTACACAATGCCTTTTTGTAGCAACTTTACAGTTGTGTCTTTTTATAGTTGTTTTTTGTTCATATTTGACTTGGAGCTGCATTGACTCTTTGTGGATTAAGAGAAAGCATATGACAGGGTGCCGAGAGAGGAGCCGTGGTACTGTATGAGGATGTCAGGATTGGCAGAAAGTACATCAGAGTAGTACAGGATATGTGTGAGAGGAGAATGACAGTAGTGCGATGTGCTGTGGGTCAGACAGAGGAGTTCAAGGTGGAGGTGGGTCTACATCAAGGATCAGCTTGAGTCCCTTATTGTTTGATATGGCGATGAACAAGTTGACAGATGAGGTCAGACAGGAGTCTCCACGACAAGGATGTTTGCAGATGACATTGTGATCTGTAGTGAGAGCAGAGAGCAGGTGGAGGAACACCTGGAGAAGTGGAGGTCTGCTCTGGAAAAAAGAGGACTGGAGTATCTGTCATAGTAAGAAAGAATACGTGGGTATGAACGAGGTGGGTGGAGAAAAGTGTCAGGAGTGTATGACAGAAGAGTGTCAACAAGAATCAAAGGAAGGGTGTACAAGAGTGTAGTGAGACCAGCTATGCTGTATGGGTGGATGGTAGCAGAGATGAAGGTGTTGAGGTTCTCTTCTCTTCTGTAGTGACAAGGATGGACAGGATTAGGAACAGGTACAGCAGAGGGACAGCACAGGCTGGCTGATTTAGGGACAAAGTCAGAGAAGCCAGGCTGAGATGGTTTGGACATGTGCAAAGGAGGGATAGTGATTATATTGGTAGAAGGATGTTGAGAATGGAGCTGCCAAGCAAGAGGTAAGGAAGGAAGAGGTAAGGCAGGAAGGCCAAAGAGGAGAAATATGGATGTGCTAAAAGAGGGTGAGAGTAGAGGATGCCAGCGATAGTTAGGTGGAAACAGAGGATGGGAACAGGCGAAAGTAAAAGATTTTAACAAGCCATATGCACTGCAGATAGCTTTAATGTAACTCATCCAATCTGACAAGTACAGACGAGCAGACAAAGGTCTTAAGAGGCCTACATACTGCCAAAGCAGTGTGTAGTATAAAACAACTGTTACTAAAAACTAAAGGGAAACAAAATACATTAATTCGTGGAGATTAGGACAGTTTTAAAGTGCTGAATCAAAAGTAATGCATTGTTGTATTTTTAAACTGCATAAGAGGATTTTAACCTGTGAATATAAATCTGTCCACCAAAGAACAGAAGCCAACAGGAATTTAAAAGAATTTGTTACTGTGGCTAAAAAACTACCTCCCGTTCATGAAGAATGAAAGAACTAAATGTAAATATGGTTGGGAAAGTCCTGCCGAACCTCCACACCACGGTACAGAGACCTGTGCCACAGTACAGTGACAGGACAGTGATACTCCCTCAGCCCTGCTGCAGCGTGGATGCGTTTTGGCGGGTCGGGCTCGCGTGGCTGTGACGTGTGCAGCGTCACCGTGTGGTGGGCGGGGCCTAGAGGGCGGCGTGAGGCCGGTGTTAGCAGCAGCGGTAGCAGCGGCTGGAGCCCGGAGCCGAGCTGAAGGAAACTGTCGCTGTTCAGGACTGACGAGCGACCGAAACTTCACTGCCAACATGTCTGACGAAGAGCAAGAGCAGACCATAGCCGAGGATCTGGTAGTCACCAAGTACAAGATGGGGGGTGACATCGCCAACCGTAAGTAAATGTGAATGAGAAGCCGTTGGTGACAGGATGAAACGACCTGCTGTTGTCGGCCCGACATCCAGCAGCTAGCCGTGGTTCCTACAGCAGCATCCGCCATGTGGTTAACATGCGAGGCACCCATATGCTGCTCTAACAAGCTAACTAGCATTAGCCGAAACTGAACCTACTACGTGCAGCTGGGTCAGTTTTAGCTAGCGTTAATGCTGGTTAGCCTGTTAGCTGCTTATTACTCATTAGGCTTTACTGGTCGTGTGTTGAACAACGTGGAGCGCTGACTAACTAGCTAGCTCAGGCTGTTGCCCACTACAGGCAGCTAAGATGTTAAGCAAGCAAACGAAAGAAAGATAAGCAGGCAGCCATAGACGTGAAGTCACTTGCACGTTGCATTTTTCCTCTCACGCCACCAGACTGAGCTGTCTGTGCTAGTGGCTTATTAACTTTGAATCCATTAAATAAACACATAATTGACATGTTCAGGTGTCTGATACAGTCACACAACAAGATCTCGACATTACAGTAAATTTCACATTACTTGGTTATTTGTCTAAAATGATTCACAATGACAACTCATACTTTCATTACATACCTGTGTCATTCACGGGTAACGAAGGGTGAGCGGTTATTTAAGTAGTTATTTAATTTTATGTCAAACAGTGTCTATTATATAGTACATTTTTATCCATTGTTAAATGTGAATGGGCACCACTCATTGTTTAAGCTCATATTATAATGCAGCTCTTCATATACTGATCTGTATGTTCTTTATTATAAGTAGTCACATTATGAAGGACAACAAATCCTAGTTCACCTGTTATCAGTTGAAGTCAGTGCTCTGACACCTGACGAGGTTGTTTGATGCAGTTTTAAAATTCACCATCGTATTAAGACGTTGCCTTTGGTGATATGTGGAGATATTTATGATTATTTGTATATCTACTCCAAGTTGTTTTCCCCCTGCTTCTTTTAATCATTTGCTGTTTGTCTCATCCAGAGGCTCTTCGCCTGGTCGTGGAAGCAGCCAAGCCCGGGGTGTCTGTGCTCAGCCTCTGCGAGAAGGGGGATGCCTACATCATGGCTGAGACCGGAAAGGTCTTTAAGAAAGAAAAGGAAATGAAGAAAGGTGAGGCAAAGACAATACAAATGTGTTGCACATTTGAATGAGCTGAGGTGGAGCCATCAAGAAGCGAAGTGAAATGTGTTTATGTGTGCGGCACATAATCTTGATTAGGTTTAAAACAGTGGATTTAAAGGCAGGATGTGACAGTGCAAGCGTCATAGGTGATCTTATTTTCTCCCCCTCCTTCCTCGTATAGCATTGTTTTTTTGTTTTTTTTTTGTTTGTGTTGTTGATTTTTGGAAACTTGTAGATTTCC
>OMLM01019978.1:85784-106223 GCA_900302695.1 Helostoma temminkii | reverse complement strand
AAACTTGTAGATTTCCAAATGAAGACTTGGTGGTTCTCTTTTCCCTTTTCTAGGCATTGCCTTTCCCACCAGCGTCTCAGTCAATAACTGTGTTTGCCACTTCTCTCCCCTGAAGAGTGACCCTGACTACACACTTAAAGATGGGGATCTGGTCAAAATGTAGGCACCACACTCTGCAGTAATGTCACCCCCTCCTTCCCCATGTGTCACGAGTCTCCCACTGTGTTGTCCTTCCTTCTTTTTATGTGATATCTCAGCTTGTGTATGGGGCTTTCTCTGTGCTGTTTGTATTGTCTGCTTCATCATTAACGTGTTGTGGTCCTGTATGTTGTCTGTCGTGGCAAACAACAAGTAAGGTTGGAGATTTTTAAAACAGGTGTTTTTACAGTGTTTGAATTAAAGTTTGATTTTAGCATTGATGTTCATCCATCTGATAAATCTTGTCTGTCACATTTTTCTTTGAAAAGCTTAGTTGTTGTGTTGCCGCTAATGTCTTTGTCCTGTGTAACATCCTTTGTGTTGTGTGTAGATTTTGAGTGATTGTTATATTATGGTCATGTTGTTACACACTTTAGGTTTGTATGTTTCTAACCTTCTGGCTGTCTGATTTATTATCATCTGTCTGTAGTGCTGCTCTCTTAAAATGCTTCACTGTATTTCAGCTGACGTACAGCCAAAACCAAAATTCACCTTGGAAACTAGCTTACGTTTATTGACCATAACACATTAAATGGTTTTATTTATGTCTGACCTTCTCTTTAGTCTCATTTAACACTGTGGCACATAGTTGATATCTTGTCCTTCCCAAGTCGATTGGTTCCTGCATTAGTAATATTGACAGCAGGGCGGAGGTTAAACTGGCAATGAAATGACATAGTTTCCTTTGTTTGATGGTCAATTAATGTTGTTCTCTCTTATTGTCTTATTTTGTGTAGAGATCTAGGGGTTCATGTTGATGGCTTCATTGCCAACGTTGCTCACAGCTTTGTTGTTGGAGCCAGTAAGGTGAGGGCCTTTTTTCGCTACTCAGTATGTTTTTTTTCTCTAGAGCACACGTCCTCTACTCACCGTGTTTTATTCCTGCAGGAAAACCCCATCACAGGCCGCAAAGCTGATGTGATCAAAGCAGCCCACCTGTGTGCAGAGGCAGCTCTTCGCTTGGTCAAACCTGGTAACCAGGTACAGTTAAGCATGTCACAGTCTTTTTTTATGTCAGACATAATAATGACTTGTCCCCTTTATAGAGGCTGGCCCTAGTCATGAAGATATTTAGATATTTATTTTAAAATTATCTGAAGTTAAAACATGTTGTAATGAAATTCACTACAGATTAACAAGCTCTGCTGATGTTGGGCTGCATGTCAGCTGTTAACTTTCTGCCTCTTTATTGGTTAAACGGTACAAAACTGTAGATTGCATGTGAAAGTGATGTATTTTCCTTCTGTCATAGAACACGCAAGTGACAGAAGCCTGGAACAAGATCGCTCAGTCATTCAAATCCTCACCAATCGAGGGTGAGCTTCTCTTACGTTTGTCATGGAAAAGACATTTCAGGGGCAGCCATGAGTGTTTACAATTGGATAACTTTTGAATGGATATTAATTTTTTTGTTTCTAACTATAGATTACTTTCCTATCTATGTTTTAAAGGAATGCTCTCCCATCAGCTAAAGCAGCACGTCATAGATGGAGAGAAGACCATCATTCAGAACCCAACAGACCAGCAAAGGTACATTTAGTCACTTGTTACTCACAGCAGACGCTAAGGAAAGTCTGAAGCTTTCTGTGAGATTATTCTGGTATATTATTGTAATGACTAAAAACTTGACCTGCACATTAAGAGGTGGTCTGCATATTTCTGTTTAATCCTACGTGGACGGTCGGTTTCATTTTGATGCAGTTTTGAGATCCAAGTATCCATTGTTTTTCTGCTGCTCATTCATCAACAGGTTGAGTGTAATGGTCAATAAACACTGGAAATTATTTTGATATTTGGCATGGAAAGTGTAGTATAAATGTCACAGCATGTGCATAATAAATCTAGGCCAATAACATTTAAATTGAATTTTACTGTATGTACGTTTGGTTTTTTTACTGGTTGCTGTTGACGTTCATTCCCAGAAAGGACCATGAGAAGGCAGAGTTTGAGGTACATGAAGTTTATGCTGTGGACGTCCTGATTAGCACTGGAGAAGGGAAGGTCAGTGTTGTCTCTTTACTTTCCAAATAGCTGCTGAAAGTACATTTTCACCAGAGCTGAAAAACACTGTAGTGTGAAGAACACATTATTTTTATCTGTTACTATTTAGGCTCGAGATGGAGGTCTGAGGACCACCATTTATAAGAGGGACCCCAGTAAGCAGTACGGATTGAAGATGAAAACCTCCCGTACATTCTTCAGCGAAGTGGAACGGCGCTTCGATGCCATGCCCTTCACTTTGAGGTATGAACACCACGCTTCGGTTGTAGCTAATATAGTTTAATGTAATTTGACTCAAAGTGTTAAAGGCACCATCCACTTTCCTTTAGGGCATTTGAGGATGAGGCCAAAGCACGTCTGGGTGTGGTAGAGTGTGCCAAACATGAACTGCTACAGCCCTTCAGCGTGCTCCATGAGAAAGAGGGTCAGTTTTTACTTCTCCCTTGAATGTGTCGTTTTTGTCTTTATTTTTAAATAACTTTAATTTAATCGTCGCCTCTCTCGTTCTGTCTCTTTATTCTCAGGAGAGTTTGTGGCTCAGTTTAAGTTCACAGTGCTGCTGATGGCCAACGGGCCTCACAGAATCACCAACGGACCCTTCGATCCAGAACTCTACAAGTCAGAGTATGAAGTTCAGGATGCAGAGCTAAGGGTATGATGGTGAAATGAGCTCCTTCGTTGAAACTGGCTGCTTAAAACGTTGTGCTCATTCCGTACTGATCATTTTCACTCTCATCTCCAGACTTTACTACAGAGCTCTGCAAGCCGCAAAACACAAAAGAAAAAGAAAAAGAAGGTAAAGTAGTGGGGGAATGGCCCATATCATGTGGACATGATGGCAATACTAGACTCTGACCCCTTTTTATGTGTTACCATTTAGTTTTTGTTCTAGTTACTGACGTGTACCTGCTTTTTCACTTCCTGCAGGCCTCAAAGACGGCTGAAAATGCAACTGGACAGCCAACTGAGGACACAGAAGCAGCAGAATAAATACTGCCTTTCCACACACGCAAGACCCCAAAGAGAAGCAAGAGAAGACATGACAAATTAGACATGACCCATAGTAGAGTTGATTTCCAAAATTAAACCAATCGCTTCACTGAAACTTTGAATTCAGTTGAATATTTGAAAAATCCACATTAACCCTTTACTGCATTAATGTAAAGTAGAATTGCATCTCTGCTTTTCTTTACTACTTCATTCACAAATAATTTTACATCACTTGCCATATAACGTATGCCCTGCTGGTGCTAATTTTTAAATTGAAGATCTGATTTAAATTTAAAAATTTGTTCCTTTATAAGACTTGATACAGATTACTGGTGACAGAAGTTTTTCTGTAAGTACAACAGAAGTTTGCAGTGGGCATTAGTGGGAGAGAGTCGGCCTGTGTTTTTTGGCAACCAGCTGTGAGTGAAGATTTACAAGTTGTGTACTTGTATCGTGTATAATCTCATAAAAGTTAACAGTTTTTCTGAGGCCATCACAGGTTCCCTGTCCTCTGTGGTGTGAATGTGATATTTCTTCTGAAGTGATGCATACCATTACCCTTTGGCAGCAAAGTTAAATCAATTCTAAAAATGAATATTGTTTATGGTGAACTTTAATGACAACTGTTTTACTCATAAGCTGTTATTACATAACTGACACCTCAAGAATTTAAAAGCCTTTAATTAAAAACTTACTTTAAACCTACCTTTTCCTGATTATACGATGTAGTAAAGGGTTAATTTATGAGGTTTTCTCGCTCCTAAAATGACAAAAAACAACATAAAATTTTAGTTACTAAATTTTGACAGTAAATGACAGAATTACAAGGATTGTAATATTATGACTGCGCATGAGTTGCAGTGGAAGTCTATGGTTACTCTTCTGTCATTATGACCTGATTACTACAATGTTTTAACCACACTTGATTTTTAAAGCAATAACATGAGCAGAACACTGGAATATTTTAAGTACAAAAAAGAAATGCAGTGAGCTTGACTTTAGGGAACAACCTGCATTTACTGCCATTCCCCTTACACTTTATGAAAAGATAGACATCTATAGGGTATGACTTTGCTAGTGTTTTCTATTAGAGACTTGATTTACAACATCATTTGTGTTGTGAAACATAAAAACTAAGATTTTCTTAAGGGTGTGTATGGATGTCCTTAATGGGGTTGGACGATCGTTTCAGGTTTGCAGCAGTCTAGTCAGACTTGTCAGCAGCTGAATACAAGAAGTAAAACCTGCTTTGTAGCTCAGTCAGTGGGCGCTGGAACTTTACATCTAATGAAATAAAAACATTTTCATACAGTCCTGCATATTTACTGTTTTTTTTTCTGTTTCTTCAGAATTGAAAATGCACTCAGATATTAAGTCCTGCTACTCTATGTTCAAACAGGTTTTAACTTTGATACTATAATGTTCCCAAATATTTACTGCATCTGTTTACCTGACGTTTCTGGTTACTAATGAATGAAAGATACTATAAAACACAATATATAATATAGTATACATGTTGTCAAATCAGATGTTTGTAATTGTCAACAGCTCCCTACAAACTCTGCACATGGTTTCATTTGATTAACTTCAAATAATCAGTATTTAACTACTAAACTGATTTGTGCAGCAGTGTTTAGTTTCTTCTTCCTGCCCATTGATCTTACGACCCCTCAGACTTGAAATATTTAATGGTGTAGAGTGCTTTCACATTTGACACTTTCCGTCCTCAAAACAAAAAACAAACTCAGTCACTTTTTGCTCAGAGTCATGTTGCTTTTTTTCTTAGATTCTTTTATTTCAAATTACTAATAATCCAACACAATAGAGGTCTGAGAGCTGCAGAGTAACTGTAGTGTGAACAGAAACAGGACTGAGGCCCCATCAGAGCTGAGGTGGTCATTGTGAATGCCTGAGTCCTGTTTGTGCTGCTCCACTTTTAAGAGTAAGACTGGTTTGTTTAAATGGACTATGTTAAAACATGCTAACATGCTAACAAATAAATACGTGTGGCACAGCTTAGAACACAGTTTCTAATAAACCTAAATATATGATTTTATAATGTGATTAAAGGCAGCGCGGTTTGTCAAGTTATATTAATTTTAAACACTGTTTGGGATCCATCTCAGATCAGCCTCTTTGAAAGTCTTCACAAGGAAAACCCACTAGCAATTTTTTATACTTTTGTACTTTTTTTAATAGGGTAAATAATTTTGATAAATAAATATACTAATTTGTTTGTGAGGCAGTATTTTAGTGTTTGGTGTATTGGTACTTTTGATACCTCGTTGCCGTTGGACGCCGACTTGGACATTTGGACTACATTTCCCACTAAGCCATAAACCTTTGGCGCAATAATATGACGTAAAGTTTCTATAAAAGCCGCTCTCTTTCTTCGTCACATCCTCTTTCCGTTGCTCTTCTCGCTCTGAGGTATGGAGAAGCACTTCACCTCAATCACAATCCAAACTAATCTTTGAATTTTATTAATCATCCACAGTCACTGATCATTTTATTTGCTTTCTTTTCGCAGAAACCTCTCCACACGATGAGAGCCAAGGTAAGTGAACTATCCAAGGTCAACATTTTCTGTGTTGTGTTCTCGCTCAGTGCTGCTAGCTAGTGTTAGCATTTTATGTCGCACCTGCAGTGGTTCTTTACTTTGGTTTTAATTGTTTCTTCTCCTTGTCTTTTCTTCATTCATTGTAACAATGCTAATAACTTAAATTAACAGTTTCAATATGTTGAACTAGTTTAAACTCCAATGTGCTTAATGTGCTTTGGTGCATGCTACAACGTTAGCAATCGTAAATCTCTGAAGTCTTGTATCTATAGTTGTGAAATAACCTGCATAGTCCAGTTAAATCAATGTCTTAATTACCAGCATTAAGTACTATCGAGGCTTAGTGTCTTTATGTCGCCATAAGCACAATTTTTCTCAAAAGTGGGAGGGCACACATGGCATAATTAAACTGCAGATATTGCTCACTAATGATTTATTTTGTCTCTCTAGTGGAGGAAGAAGCGTATGCGCAGGTAAGCATCACTGTGCACTTTTTTGTACTAAGACACCAGCTGAATTTGATCATGTTAAATTGCTGTTAATGTAAGTTGTGCTGTATTAAACTGCACCTCATGTTGGCAGAAGTGGGATAGTGTGCTGCAGGCCAGTATTAGTAGCTTCTCACTGGGGGATACACACTGATTACAGCATCTATCTATAACATGTGCAGTGAAAATCTAGGTAGCAGATGGCTAAATGTTTACTTCTGTTTTATTACAATAATGTTTAAACTACTTCATACATGGTAATGGACACATACATGAAGTGTCACATGTGCTGTTTTTGTCTAAAACTGGCTGTGAAATATTGGTTTTCACACAGCATTGTCACATGGCTTTAAATATAAACTCAACCAGTTTAGTTGAACATTTTGGTTCATTATCCTTATGGCAGAGCTGCACAATGTGGTGAAAGTCATATTGTAATTTATGAAGAGGCTTTTTTTTTCACAAATTCACTGACAAACTCTAGAAACACTGTCCTACTACTACTGCACACCAGAAGGTTTTGTGATCACACACTGCTGCATAGAGGGTAAAATGTGAGAACTAGAACAGATCTATTGTATCATTTACATCTGTACTATAGATTGGCCAGTGTGTTCTTGACCTATGAGCAAAGGGCAGTTTACGGAGACTTCATATTGTATTCTGTATGATTGTCTGCTTGATGTATTCATTACTATCAAGCCTGTTCAGTGTTGTAAATGATTTCTATGTCCAGGATTAAAGGGAGATTTTGTTGTTTCTAAACAGGCTGAAGCGTAAAAGGAGAAAGATGAGGCAGAGGTCAAAGTAAGCCCTCATCCCTGCCTGCTGTTGTCCTGTCAGCCTCTCCAGATGACTGACTCATGTGACTGAGATGGAGCCACCATCGGCGAACCCAGGGCCAAAACCCTGAAGTCCAGTGGCGGCGTGTCTGCAGCCACCTGTTGGCGGTCGGACTGGAAGACGGTGAAGACGCTGGACAGATCTCGACATCAGAACAGCAGCAGCTTTGTTCATGGACCAGAAGACGTCTCCTTTTAACAACTGTTGTGGTGTATTGAACAATAAATCACTTGACGTTTACAAGGAGTCTTCTCTCTAGTCTTAATTTAACTTGTCTTAACAGTATTGTGTTTAGGATATTTATTGCATAAACCTAAATAGTTCACCATTAAGGGAATTGTATTAATTCGCATTAACACTACCCTGAGATTTACTAGTCTTGGTATTAAATGGGTTTAGATTTTGGGTGTAAAGTGACAGTGGTTAGAGTTATTTGCACTGCAAACTAACTATAAACTGAAATGTTTTGTCCCTGGTCTTAAATTAAAAACCTAAAAGACTGAGGGCATTACCTTTAACATTAGGATCCATCCAGGCTGTTTGATCTGTATATGTAATTATGAGAACCTTAATACTACATATGTCTAAGACGATACAAGAGCTACGCTGAGCTGCCTTAAATAAAACTTATTTTATCAGAATTACCTTTGTACATGTTACATCAGTTTCATAACTATAGATGACTCTTGAGATGGTGTTTGAATCTACATAAAATCAGTGCAGTGATTTGAAAATCTCAAAGCCATATTCACAACAGAAGACAAATTGTTTAAACTTGTATTTAAAGAAAAAAATATTCCTGTTTACCACAGTGTAGCATTCCTTCTTTTAATGGCCGTCTAAACATTGGAGAACTGAGATCAGGTGCTGGGTTTGGGAGAGAAATGTCACATTTGCGCCTCATACAACAAAACAGTCCTGGATCTTTGTTATATACTGTGTTTCCAAATGCACCAAATATTTTAAACTGCTGAAAGGTCTGGACTGCAGGCAGAGGGTCCCTGTCCTCTTTAGTCCAGAGGACGTGGTGCCCATGGTGTCCAGAAAGGTAAAATTTCCTCCCACAGAAATTATATTTGAATTTTGGCTCAGATAACCCTTTAGTTACTTTCAACTAATGCTTTCATTTTTACCGGATGTCCCAGTGTGAACGGGTATCGTCTTAATGTAATAGTAATGTGATTTTGTTTAGAGCTGACAAGTAAAAAGCTCATACACCGATAATTACAAGTAATTGATTATTCTGCATCGACACAATCAGACCTGGCTGTGGTCGCGCAGACGGACCAGCAGGGGGCGCACGGGAACCGTGTTAATGCTGCGCACTGAAGACACCGTAGAAGAAGAGTGAGCATTGTAAACACAAGGATATGGCTGACGAGAGGGGTGGAGGTGAAGACAACATTAACGACAACATGGGAAACCAGTTACAGCTTTTACCAGGTAACAGTTAAAGTGACCGGAAACACTGTTAAGAGTTTTTTCCAGCTGCACATTTGTCTCTTCATCCATCCAACAGTGAGCGAACATGTCTGCACCACAGGCCACTGCTAGATCACATCCTGACTGGCACATTTTTGACGCCTATGCTTTCGCTTTCTTTTAACATTTAACACCAGAGTGATTTATTAAGCCGGTACAGTTACGGCCGTGTGTGTTTGGGAGACACTCGGTGAGCTAATTAATGTCACAGTGAGGCTTATGTCTTTGTGTTGCTGCTGTGCCATGGCAGACAATGAGGAAGAGGAGGAGGAAGATGACATGGAGACTGAAGACCGAGACAGTGATGAGGCAGAGAATCCCACCGCCATCACCTTTGACCCGAGTCTTCCCACATCACATGCTGTGAGTGCTGCCACTGCTTTTCAGCAAACCATGCTTGTGTGTCTGCTCAGTGTTTTTCTAGCTGTCAGAAAACTGTGTGCAGTGACTCCTCTGCAGCAGCTGTGGTCTTCTGTTGACTCTGACTCCTGTGATGACAGTACCTGGGTTCAGACATGGAAGAGTTTCACGGCCGTACGGTCCACGATGACGACAGCTGTCAGACCATTCCCGTGCTGCCACATACGGCTGTGATGCTGGTGCCGGGCCAGACGCTGCCTCTGCAGCTGTTCAGGCCTCAGGAGGTCAGCATGATGAGGAGCGTCATCCAGAGGGATCGCACCTTCGCTGTGCTCGCACACAGGTATGAGGCTAGGGAAGTGCCTCTGTAGTCACCGATGTTTGGATGATGACTGGAGCTCTCTGCTTGAGGTCCGGTGCTACACAGTTTTAACTGTGAGTGGTTAGTTTGTGGTCAGAATAATTTTGGAAAGCTCTAATGAAAAGATTCTGCACTGTGGGAAATGCAGCATCTGTATAATTTTATCTATACCAGAAAATACAAGTCAAAATAACTTATAGTATATTTTTTATAATAGCAATCTCATTTGTGATAGTCCTTTAAATATTTAGTGCTGTACAAGTTTAATGGCTGTATTGAATCTGTTTCTGCAGTGATGGAGGAGATCTAGAGCCAGAGTTTGGGACCACAGCTGAAATCTATGCATACCGGGAGGAGCAGGAGTATGGCATTGAGACTGTCAAAGTGAAAGCTGTGGGCAGGCAGAGATTCAAGGTCCATGAGATACGAACTCAAGCAGATGGGTGAGTTGAAATAGCCCCATAAACCATTAAATCAAAGGTCAGGACTTCATGCCTCTGCACATTTGAAAGAGAGCTGCACTCTGTGAAAAGAGATAAACACTGTGCTGTGGTTCTACAGGATTCGTGGCCATGATGAACTTAGTGAAATATCTGAAAATCATTTCGTAATAAAGAAGAAATCAGACGCTCTCTGTACTAGAACTGCAGATCAGAGGAGTCGTGTGTGTTTAGCCTCAACAGCTTCTACATTAATTTGCTTTCATATGAATTTTGAGTGCGAACGTGACAGATTGAATTATTGATTTTTTTAAGTTGATGATGATGATGATGACATGTAACCTCTAACTGTCATATTTTGTTTTTACTCAATAATGATGACTCAACTTAAGAAGAACCTGTTTTTGTTTTGCCTTGTTGTGGTTCTTTAGTTCACAGCTAGAGGGCAGAACTCTTCATACAACCATCTTCTCAAAGTGAACTGAAAACACTTACTACTATATTAGTACACTTATTATTATACAGGTGCTCACTGGTCTACTATACAGTTGTGTTTTTTCTTTGAGGATGACTTGAGTAAAGCTGTTTTATAGGTTTGCACTCACACTCTAATATTCTCCAGGGCGTCTAATTCTTTTAATAACTGTGTTACAACAACATGCAGAGCACACTTTGTGCTTCTGTTGTTGTAGGTAAAACAATTAACTATAGAGAAGCTCAACCTATTTAATTATTTCCGTCATGCTATAAGTCATATCTATTTATGTTTTCCACTGCTCAGGAAGTTATTGAACTTTGCTTTATAAAACTGAAGCTAGATTAAGACACACTTCCCTCTTTCTGTTGTTGTTATTATATAATGCACACAAATTGCTGGTTATAATCCTGTTGACCTCTCGTTGTACAGCAAGTCACTATAGTAAGTTTAGACGTATAGTATCTGTCTCTTAAATAGAATCTACTGTGGTGCTCTCGCTTTGTGGTGATAGTTACTGAATATTTGTACATTTCAGTGTAATTGTCTCACACCAGATATTGATTTTGATTATTAATGTTCATTTAGGCATCCTTGTCCATCTGATCTCCAGAGAGTTCGTTTTAAGTGAAGGGTTGGAGGAATATTTCTTATTGCTGACAGAGAAACTGGACAGGCAGCACCTTTGTATGAGCCATTTGCAAACATCCCATTATCGGCCTGATGACATTCAGCAAGCATACTATTTGTCTGATCATTACCTCCCTGCGTTTCTGTCCCCAGGATCAGACAAGCCAAAGTGCAGATCCTTCCAGAACGAATCCTTCCAGACCCCCTCTACGGTGTGCAGCTAAGATCACTCTCCAGGCTCCACATTGACCCGTCCAACAAACCCCCAACTCAGAGCAGCAAACAGGCTCAGTGCTGGTGGAATAACTACCAACAGGTTTGATGCACACACACTTACACAGAAAATACTGTATCATTCAGTAATCACAAGCACATTTTTGGTATTTGACACCGTATAACCAAACCTATGTCAAACTACAGTACTGTTGTGGTTGTAATGTTGTGGCTGATTGGTGTATAGAAACATTCTTTAAGTTAAAAAGAAGAATCTACTTTGGCATTGCCGCTTTTGACAATATTAGTAATATGACAATGAAAGGGCATCTGCTGTTATCACAGAGGAAGTTTCATAGTGCCAGTCTGACGCCATGGCCTCACTGGGTCTATGCACTCTACGACTCTGTAAGTACGCTGCTGCAGCACAAGCTCACTGCTTTGAATTACCTCCATACATAAGCACTACGTAGACGCGAGTGTAAGCCATGTTTTTCCTGCTTCCTTCTGTGTCACCTACACAGGAGTCACTCATGAACAGAGTGAAGAAACAGCTCCACGAATGGGATGAGAACCTGAAGGACGACTCGCTCCCTACGAATGCCGTAGGTCAGTCTCTGCTTTTTTTTTTTTCTTTAAAGATGGATCACAGACACATGCTATCGTTGTTGTTTCCCTTCCTGTCATCATTTCTTCTTTCCCTTCTGTGTGGTTTCTGTTAGATTTCTCCTACAGAGTGGCAGCCTGTCTGCCCATAGACGACGCTCTGCGGCTCCAGCTGCTGAAGATTGGCAGTGCCATCCAGAGACTGCGCTGTGAGCTGGACATCATGGACCGGGTGAGGAAAGGTCTCCATTATTGTGGTTGCAGTATACTGCAGCCTCAGCCATCATTTTCATGTGGTATTATTTTCATGATAAGATCTGTTGTTTCTGCATCTGGACCCTCCCCCAGTGTTCTGTGGTGTATCTAACAAGGAACTGACAGATGTGTTGCTGCTGCTGTATTTCAGTTCAAAGTCGGCTGCACCCAAAGTGTTTAAAATGATTTTAGTATAGGAAAAGGAAGAATTAATGAATTTGAATGTATAGTTAGTTTACAGAATCTGTGTATCACAATTAATGTCAACAAAATGTCTTTCATTCACACAACACAAAATTGTTATTAATGAATCTAGACAACAGCGTCATAGTTCTTCATCAGATGGACTAAAACACCATAATGCACCCTAATAGTACATGTGTACTTAGCGATTTGTTTTCTGAAGGGGAGGATTTCTTCTGAGTGAGAGTTTGGATCTAGTCCTAGAGGCTGTAGACAGTGTTGAAGCAGTTCTTTCTTTAACTTCTACACTAACATCAATATTTTAATACAAACAGAACAAAGTCTGGCCTCCATCGTCCTGCTTTAACTCAGTTGTCAGTGCAGTGACAAGCTGTTTTAGTTCCAATAACATCTGGGCTGTGGTATAGACACTCATGTTCCTAAGGATCCATTGTAACAACTTGATCTTCTAACTTTTCCTTTATTGTGGAAAATAATCTTTCACCACTCAGTGGTAGAAGAAGGAGAAAGACGTATTCAGGTAACTTGGCTATAAACAACTAACAAACAGATGATACCTTAGAAATGTTGCATCACAAAATGAAATAACCAAGGGACACACAGAGAACGGTAGTATTTCACTCTTAATGTGAAAAATAAACACTGACTGTATCACTAAAGAAAAATCCCTAAAATTACAAGTGTTGTTTATAAAACCTGCCCATTCAGACTCAGATTTTTAGATGCATACTCACTAAGGCACTCAAACACTGTAATGATATCTATGCTAAAACGTGCATTCAGTTTTAATTATCTCAGAGATACGGATATATTTGGTTGAGAAGAGCTAATGTCACAGAGAGTACACTGAAAATAGACACACACGCTCTCTTAGCCTGTGGTACTTTAGGCGTGTTATCAGAAGCTGTTAAGCCATCACCGGATGTGTGAAGTGATTCTTAAATGTGTCTGCTCATTGTCTGCTCTTTTCCTCTTGCCTGATTGAGGATAATAATCCCCTTAATGGAGAGTCTCAGGTCGGTGTCAGTAAGTTCAGGTCTGTAGACTTGAACTCCTGTCATCTGGCTAGTGGCTCTTGTATAACCATAAAGGATCGGGTGCATTATTATGGCTTCTTCACTGAGCCTGAACAACATCTGACGTGTGTACATCCGGTTAACACTTTATTATCCCTTCTTCTCAGTGCACGTCACTGTTCTGTAAGCAGTGCCAGGACACAGAAATCACCACAAAAAATGAAATATTCAGGTGAGGACTTTTGCTTTTAATGGTGCTCGTTTTACTCTCCGAGATTCACAGGTTTATTTCTTTGAGGTGTGTGAAAATCATGAAGCAACTTTTTATTTTACTAAAAGGAAAAAACATTATATTTTACCTAGATAAAAAAAACTTAAAAATGTCATCCTTGCAGCAGTTGGGATAATTTAAATAATTATCAATTAAAGCCTGATGGAGCCTGCCAGGAACAAAATGACACACACATATATATATTCTGTCTTTCTTTGTGTGTGCCTTCATCACAGTAATCACTGTACTTATTGACAAGTAAAAGTCAATGACAGTCTGGAAGTTACATCAAGTCTGGAGTTACATAATGACCATAAGTGGCTCTGCTTTGCACATCTGCACTCACACTCACTGTTATGCAATATAATTCTCTGTCTGTGATGGATAGTAGTTAATAGGTTTATCCCATTTACCAGTTTATCCCTAAGCCAGTGAAATTACCCAGACGTTTGCAGTACGTTATGACAGGTGCATTAACGTTTGTCCCAGATAACTGTAATGAGTGTTTGTGTTTCATGTATTTTCTGAGTTGGTGAAGTTGTTTTAGCACAGTTCCTCTGACTAACACAGCTATGTTAGTAACTAATGTGATGTTATGGAGGGCAAAATCCAGAGCTGGAGTCAAAATGTAGTTTTTGGTGGTGACTGTATTTTAGAGATATTTCTTCAAATTACTATGAAGAATATTTTAAACTCAGAGAGCACTGGACTTGTTCTTTTAAGCAGAGCCCACAAATGATTGGTTATTTACATCTCCAGCTGTTATGAAGCAACACTAGCGTTACATTGCTGCCTCATATGAATGTAGGACCCATTCATTTCTTTAGCTTGGCTTATGTCTCTACAAACTCCTGAGGGAAACATCTCACTCATTATGATTAAGTTTTCCTATGTTGATCAGCATAGGTGCACAGTGGACTTAATTTGTATTTGATTTTTTCTCCACATGATTGTGTCGATGGAAATCGACCCAATTGAATTATGTAATATATATATACCTTGTATATTTAATATCTGCAGAATTGAAATAGACATTTTAGGCATTTTAATTACAGTATTCTGTGTCTCTCTTTCAAAAGATCACTCTGATGTTTTATTTTTGGCTCTTCTGTTTACTGAGGTAATGATCACTGCTGATGACGTGTTCCACCTACCTTCTTTTTCTCTGCAGCTTGTCTCTGTACGGCCCCATGGCTGCATATGTCAACCCTCATGGCTACGTCCATGAAACTCTGACTGTCTACAAAGCTAACAACCTCAACCTGGTTGGCAGGCCATCCACACTGCATAGCTGGTTTCCAGGGTAACTCAGCTGTACCCACAGTGTTTACCTCACACTCCACCCGCCAGACTGCACATAACAAACACACTAAATTGACTGTGGTCGCTCACTGTGGCCTGACGTTCTGATACTATTGTTAGATTTGGTAGATTTAGTTTAAATGCATAAGGTGAAGCCAATATACAATATCTCTGAAAAAATGCTCCAATGATCTGGTAGAAATCCTCTGACACTGTCTAGTGACATTAATTAAAAGGCTTTGACCTTATTTTGTGGCATCACAATCAATAGTTGTTGCCATTTTAGTTAATTGGGTATGTTCTTACTCTTGTCTTCTTGTTTGTCTGGGTCATTGTGAGGCACCAGACTGGATAAAATACTTGAAGTATATTATTATTCTAGAAAAATAATTCAAATAGTTTAGATGATTGGCATATGGTTACCAAATTAACCTGAACTAATCTCTATCAACAGACATGTAGACTGAGTGCTCTTAGAAACGTGGTCCTCTTCTTTTTTTCTCAGATACGCTTGGACAATCGCTCAGTGCAGAAACTGCGGGTCTCACATGGGTTGGAAGTTCACGGCCACCAAGAAGGACTTGTCTCCCCCTCGTTTCTGGGGTCTGACCCGTTCAGCTATGCTTCCCCGCATCCCCCAGGGTGACGGGGAGGAGGGAAGAGATGGATCTCGTCTCTTCTGTCTGTGACGTCGGACCATCAATGTGCAAACCCTCAAGCCTGGATCTTCAGCCTCTCTCTGGCTGCAATTACGTTTAGTAATCAATCTGTCACACATCATATGTCACTCTCAACAGCAAACCTATCATATTAGTGAAAATGTCATTTGTTCTTTAAATGGCAATAAAGGTGAAGACAGTGATTGCTTTTAAAAGTTCCTAAAATGTGGAGACATGGAGAAACGACTCTTTGCATTGTGATAAAATGACAAAGAAAGGGAGAGTAGCAGATTAATTTCATGGCACGAGCTAACATCACGAGCTAGCATGCAGCTCACTGGTTTGCATCCCTGAGAAACTGCAGACATACAAACACAGAAAAACAGAAAGGCTATGCTAAATGTATAATTTCCTTTCAGCTACTTTTCTCCATGTGAGGAAGACTGTGACTGCATGCAGTGGATATAAAGATATCACAATCTGCATTTTTATCTGCTGCAACCAGTCAACATTCAGTTATCGTTCAGATTCTTTCTCGGATGAGTTGTCAGATGTAATTTCAGAGGCCATATATAAAAGGAGGAAGCTGCTTGAATGACATGTGTAGATCGGTCATGATGGGGCATATTTTTAATCTTAGAATTAAAGTGGATGTATTTTTGTAAGAAGAATTTAAATTAATTTAACATATTTCATGCGTGGAGAAACGTTTTATTATCACACCAGTTTTTGTTTAATAAACCAAAAAATGGAGGTGACAATAACAATGTGCAGAACACTTAATATAATTTGTGTCTGCCTTGTATTGAACTGACGTTCGCTCTCTTGTTCTAGGAAATATATTATCTCTGGTTGCAAAAGTGAAATTAGAGATGTCTTGGTGCCTCGTGGCAGACTGTTTTTTTTTTTTTAAAGGTCAAAACTAATTAAGGCAGAGGGGGACAGGAAAGTTTACCCGTTATTTTGTTTATTACGTGTGGTGTGTTAAAATGGTGTGCCTACTCTCCAGCTCAGTGTCTTTGGACAAGTTTGATAAATGAGTGAAAGAAAATTGTAAATGGCAAAGTGATGATGACTCTTTTATTAAATTGTTTTTTAGGATTCTCTTTGGTTTGAAATCTCACGGTTTTCAGGATTTCACTTCTTGTTTCTGTGTTGTAAGGTGCTGGCTCGTTAGTGAAAATGTAACTGTGGATGTGAGGCAGTTACGACATTTATTGTGCAATCTACTGTTTGTAGAATCTGACTCTTATTTATCAAATACGATTCTCATCGGTCTTATTTTGGGAAAGAGCATTATTTGCTTCATTGTGAAGAGTAAGATAAGAAGACTGATGCCACTCTCTTGTCTCTAGGATAATTATAAAGCTACAGCCAGCAACCTGCTAGTCTAGCTTAGGACAAAGACTGGAAACTGGAAAACAGTTAGTTTTCCCCAAAGACAATAAACTCTGCCTAACAACATCTCTAAATCTCACTAAATGACATTTTTGTCGTTTTTGTTTAACTCATAAAGGAAAAAAAAGAGGCAAAAGTGCGTCAATGTGTTTTAGGGGTGATGATAGCCAGATGTTTTTCCTTTGGGCGAATCCATTCTAGCTGTTTCCACACTTTGTACAAAGCTAACTGGCTGTAGCCTTGTTACTAACAAACATCTCATTGAACTCTTGGCATTAAAGCAAACAAGCTTTTTTCATAAAATGTCAAACTAATTCTTTAAAGGGCAGCAGCTTTCTTCTGTTATCACAGTTATATAGACCTCCAGAGTGTAATTAGATTTTATCTAATGCTGAGTGTTTTGCAGAATTATCAATAATATTTTTGTGGTTGTCTCATAAAAATAAATGTGATATTCTTCATCAAAACCATATTTCAACCATTTACCTATAATTACCCAGTTTTATATCCTAGTTTGTTCCACGCAGAGGTTTTCAGCCTAAGAATAATATATAAAATCTACATTGCTCCTCATTTGATTATTGTGTCCTATCACTGACTCAGTGTTTGCCGGCCTGTCACACTTTAATCCACTCCCAACAATAAAATGAATGCTTCACTGAAGAAATCGGCGGCCTAGTCTCAAAGAAGGCCTTTGCTTGTTTTTCCAATACATTCAATGTACCCCAGAGTTAAATAAACATGCAGTTGTCCTGTGACTCTTCTGATTCATGTGTCTGTCACCAAAGATGTTAATAATGTTTCACAGTGCATCAAGACAATTACATTTCATAGTTTAATGTACACGTGTGGAACCAGAGGTTTTCATTAGATGGTTAATTGAGCTTTAAAATATTCTGCAATGTCTTCGCAGAATTTGTCAATCTTCACATCTGGAGGCAAATCAACATGTGCCTCCAGTGAGTCCTCTTGTGTTTGCACTGTATTAATCTCTTATGCAGATGCACGTGGATGGAGGATGATTTGTATGCTGGCACAGTGAGAGTCTAATAAATCTACGACAGGGAGAGGAGCCACGTTGACCACTGAGCTGCACTGATGACTTGAACGTGAGGGCCCCTCAGAAAAGAGCATTTAGTGAAGAGGTAAACAGGGTCTGAGAGATGCAACACATGATCTCGCACATCTCACCAGATCGCCTTGATATCAATGACAATACTGACTTTCTCTGTGGCTTCAGCGGTTGTGTCTGTGTTTCTGTTAAAAACTGACAATCAAAGTCACTGTTATCGAGTTTTCCTGCTCTAATTTCAATGTTCAGTGTAAATCTGAAAAATATCACAATTTCAAATACCCCATCATGTCTTCAAAGTTCTTGTTTTCTTTGAGCTGCAGTTCATAATATCCTGGAGCAGCTACCTTTAAGTCACTTCTTGTAGACCACTACACTAAAGACTTTCAAGATGATCAAACTTTCTGTCACTTTTAGCTGAGCTCTTGTCTTTCAACCCAACATGGATGAGTAACCTAAAATATGCTGAGTAATGGAAAGTTTGACCACATGACAGCTGAGCAAACTCCGTCTTTATGCAGTCACCTCCTGTGTGAGTGGATCTGAAATGGAAATAGTTTTGTCACCAGCACATACTGAATGTCATTGTAGGCTAGAACATGTTTATTTATATGTTATCTAAGATTTATTACTGTATTAATTCACGTCCAAGTAATCATCAGTGTGTGTTTGTGTAGCATATGCTGAGCCTCACTGTTTTCAGTTAGAGCCAGTGTACATCTACCAATCTGACATTTAGATCCTGCACCTGTTTGATCATGTTAACTAAGACTTTTGTAATAGAGATGGATAATTAAACTGCCTGCTCACTTCTCCACAATGTCTTCCAGTCATTAGTAGTAATTATCCATCACTCTTTTATTCAGTGAGAGTGAGGCCTCAGGTAATTGGAAATCGGATATTGTATTATTTCATTAAGAGTCCTAATTAAATTGAAGCTGGCTATTTTAAGATCAATTGAAACATCGATGCCCAGAGATAAATCAGGTAACTGTAGCACAGTTTATAAAGGACACCGCAGGAGACAGGGCTAAGTATTTTTATTGAGAGCAGCACTTGTATTATGTGTTAAATTGTTTTAATCCGTAATATCATGATGTGTAGGCGAAGCACAACAGGCTGTTTATGGTCTGGTCAGTGCCACTCTCCATTTGATTAAGATACTGTAAATGTGAATGTTGGTTTTTAATTCAGAAACATAAACTGGAGTGCATCACTTTCACTGCTCTCTGTACTTTAATGTTACTTTCTACGTCAGTAACTCAGAAGAAAAATAGAATAGATGTTTTCAGATTAATTTGCTCCACAGTTGTGGTTGAAATCTTTAAAAATCAGAAACAGTATAGAACAGATACTGATATGCATACTGAACCCAATCCAAACCCAAAGTTTTTCGGCACCTTTATCTTATTAGCTACTCCTCTTAATATTCCTGACTAAGCATAGCACTTTATGACTCTGGCTGGATTTACTGGTAACTCCCAGCTGTCACTGGGCGAGAGGCGGGGTACACCGTAGACAGGCTGGCAGTCTTCTGCAGGGCAGACATGTAGAGAAAACTAATCAGTAAATATTACTACAAAAATACTTTTTACTGCTCCACATTTATTTGACAGATTAAGTTACTGGTTACTTGTTTGCACATTGTAATGAGAATATAATAAAATGATAAACTATAAAAAAAAACAACTAATGAATACTGGTGTATATTAGAGTGTTACACTCAACCTCACCTTTACCATCTGCTGTTTTCATTTCATATCAAATCTCTATGGTAACAGAGATCTTTGTCTGTGTTTTTATATATTGAATATTTTCTTCATAAAATAACTCACCTTTGAAGGTTTGTTAAACAAGGTTGGACTAGATTTACACATCAAATTCAATAGTTTAAAATATATGGTTTTCTTGGTGTATTTGTACTTTTAGCACATTTTAGTGTATATAATTGTGAAGAAGTGTTCCACTTGTAAGAGAGTACTTCTTAGGAAAATACTTTATTTTTATTATTTGCATGCTTCAGTTTGTCTACCACCACCTACTTAGTTGTTTCTGCTTCAGTGGTCTGTTTCTGTGATGCTCAAAATATGAATTTGTGAAAGGACTGTTTGGAAATGATGACATAAAATAAACATTTATGAAATTGCAGCACATAGTGCACATATCATACTATGATATACACCAGATCTGAGGTTTACCATCTGTTCATCTCTATGGAAAGATACATTCACACTAGACAGTGTGATGATAGTTTTGTCTATTTATAACATTATAACAAGTTTGCTTCATGTGGATTCAGGTGGATTTTTGCAAATACACAATGTATGTGATATGCATTTAAATACACGTAGTCAAAGCTGTTGAATATGACTTTATTCCACACTTGCTCCATATAGTTGGTTACAAATACATTTATTCCACCTTAATTCACCACAGAGAACATTTAGAGAAGTGACAGATGTATTTCACAGTTACATGACAACATTTTGAGAGCAGACATTTTAAGTTTTACACAATGTGTTTGTATTTCTTTTGTTATGTTCATAAACACAATTGTGCTTGGCCCCACTCTTTGTACAGTAGATGGAAAATAAAATATATATAATAATAAATTT